>JAWMRA010000005.1:30428863-30442595 GCA_035584735.1 Pseudotriccus pelzelni | reverse complement strand
CAGTTGCATGGTGGGAGCGGGGGTTAGCTAGCAAAAGCACAAAGTTAGCTGAAGCAGTGTTAAATAAGGGCAGTGGAAATCTGAGAGCCAATATTTCCAGCCTTTTTGGAAGGTTTATAGTAGATCTCCCTGCTAGGAGCACAGCTGGGTCCCACACAGCAGCAGGCACTGCCTGCTGAGGAGCTTGTGCCCCCTCCGGTCACTCACGTGCCCCTCATGGAGAGCAGGCACAAGTTACTCGCCTGACCCCATTCTCAGGTTAACAAATCATGTTCAGTGCATTCTACAACAGAACTCCATCTTTTCACATCACTGCTGCAAGAACACAGTTTTAAAGAGGAAACCTGGACCTGACCCAACGGTTTCAACTCGCCTTGCTAATGCAAGTCGTGTGGAGTAGCTTCATTGTGAGCTCTTTGCTCAAGGAAGCAGCTATCTGTAAAAACATAACATTTGGTAATGGGCAGACGTGTCCAGAACAACAAATAAAGTGTTGCATTCTTTACTCACTGGATGTTTTACTTTTGCATCCCTCTGTGTAGGAAAAATCAGGAAAATAAACCCCCTCCAAGAAAGAGTCTGCCTCGCTGAATTAAATGCCTGTTCCTCCACAGGGAGCACAGTAATTGCAGCGAGACCTCGCTCACGCAGAGACAGTCGAATCAACAGGAAGGAAAAAGTAAAAATTAAAGACTTGCATTTTAATTAAACCCCACAGAAGTAGAGAATAATAACAGGATGCATCCATAGCTATAGGGGACTCCAAGTGCAAGATGGGAGCTGGGGCAGGAAGACTCTAACACACAGAAATCTTTTGTCCAAGTTAAAAGCTGTGAAGATATTGTCCCCAGAGAAAGTGTTTCATGCCAAGAGTGCTCTCCTCCGAGGTCTGAAAACCTCAATCAGCCGACGGCTATAAGGAAGAACTGGTTTCCGTTTGGCCACTGGACAATTTCACCTCATCCAAGTTACTTCAGCATTTCAGGACTAGCCTCGTGCTTTCAACATCAACTTTGAGTGTTTTGCTCTGAGCTGACACTTTACATCCAAGTCAGTCCCCCCAAAAAATCGGGAGCCACTCAAAGGAGAAGTGGGGGGAGACACCCTCCTACACATGCACTTGCCCAGACAAACGGAGCCATTCTGCACATAACTATGGGGTGCCTGTGCAGGAGAGGCTGGACTGAAGAGCCCTGCAAAGCATTTTTCAGAGACAGCTGCTTCAGCAAGGTATGAATGTATGCAGCGCATGAACAGCCAACTGCGCAAGCAGTTTCTTGTGCCTGCTCCACACGTGCCCAGGAAGAGAACAACACCACACGGATGAACCTGTTGCTGCACTCACGTGCTAAAGGCAGGGCTCTGTTCTGGCTTAGGAGCTAGCTTTGGGACAAAGCAAGGGAGAAGTGCCGTCCTCTGATACCAGAGTGGGGCCTCTGGGCAAGGTCAGCAGTGGTAGGAGCTGCAGGAAGATGCTTCCTCACCTTCCAAAGCTTAATGTGCTAATTTCGTCAAAGTAATCTCATCTTGGTCCCATTCTCAGGGAAGCTCCAAGGCAAGATGAAATTAAGAGAGGAGGCAGAGGTCAAGCAACCCAAATTATGTCATGCCAGAAACATAACCTGAGCAACCTGCAAAGAAACCCAATAGTCCTTCATTCACACTTCCCACCAAGCTAACCTTTAGTCAGCAGTTCTAGCTACAGATCCATTCAAGTAAGGTTTAAGCAGCCAGGAAACAATTGCAGTGCCAGTATTTCCATTGTTCTTTTTCTCAAGGATCTTGAAATCCTCTTCCCAGCATTAATACAGAGCATTAAGCTCTTAAGATTCTAGAGACTAAGATCCATAGAAATGCTGTAGCAAGCAGGTCTTGTTCGGACAGGTAAGAGGATGACAGCTTCTTTTACACAACAGGCTCTGCCCCGGACCTCAGAAGGACACACATGTGCAGCCAGACACTATCCTTTTACAAGTGAAATACTGTCCTGCTCACTTCAAATATATTACAAATATGCCTGCTCTCAACTGAGCATACAAAAGGGATGGGTGTGTTAAAGCTTTGCAGATCAGCATAATTTTTACAAGACCCTAGAACTCTGCATGGGCACATTTGCTACTTGAATTTAATATGACCAAGTAGTAAAGCGCATCCGAGCTTACATACATACTCCAATCCAGCATATCCTTTGGAAAATGCTGAGAGATGTCTACCTTCATTAGGGCAAGACATTGCTGGCTGGCTCTAGGGGACTCACCAAGGGCACAAAGAGATCAGGGTTCCTGCAAGCCAAACAACCCAGCCTACAAAACACACTTTACATATTCCACTGGCCCTTCTCATTTCTTAGTAGTCTGGGAAGGAAAGGGCACTACTGAGACACAGCCATGCTGGTGAAACCCACAGGGGTTAAAACAGCATCTCCACAGTTTCACGTACTCTTCGGGCAGCCAGGCAAAATTTCTTGTGAGCTGGCAGTTGTGTCACACCACGTTCTGACAACCTGACCGAGAAGTGAAGTGTTCCAACTCACACTAGCAGGCAGTCAGCATGTCTGTCACCAACTGCTCACCTCCAGGTACATGCTCTGAACTGTGCTACCGAGAAACAGCAGCTTTCTCTCCCTTTAAGAAGTCATCTCAGCAAGAGCAGAAGCAGCTCTCAGCACATCTGTTGGCCTCAGTCAGGTCTCAGCTCCTACACACACACCCCCCATACATTTGGCTTCTCACTCTTCATTTTTATGGCTTCAAACCCCTTTACAGGGTCACTTAGAGAAAGAAAAAAAGCCAACCAGCCACAAAGCAGGGACTAGGTCTGTTTCTCAGATATGCAATGGAGTGTAAAGGAGTTAGGCAAACTCACCTAAGTGTTTGCACCATGATGCCTGCAAAATCCAGCACAGGCCTAAGTGTAGTTAAATACATCTCTCCTGGCTTGCCTCCTCCAAACCCTACATCCAGAACAACAGGACTGCATGGCAACCTGATACCAAAGTGAGCATCAATGAAAGTACCTACGGTACTGGTGAATTAGGTCTGATCAATATTGTTAAAGTTTTGAGGCAGTAAGAAAGTGCTTCATTAGCTTTAAAGACTAAACCCAGCAAATAATGAAAAACTGATTCATAGTTAAGGCTCCTTTGACACACATTGAGATTACACTTTCTATGTTACAGAAGACAAACACGCCTGATATTCCTTGTGCTAATTTAGTAGTAGCTGCAGTAGCCAGAGGCACCACCATCAGGCAATGAGATGGAGACAAACTAGGCACAACCACATCCATCTGACCAAAACCCAGTGGTAGCTATGGGTCTAACAAGCTTGCAGAGATATCCATGGACGGCAGTAGAGCCCAGAAACCCTTAAAGCGCTGAAACGCCAGTCTCCCGTTTGAGCACTTAATGAACACAGTCAAAACACCTCCTCAGGGAGGGAAAGCCTTTAGGAGCAGGCTGGTCAACCATTTCTGTAGCTAAGGCTGCAGTTCTCAGCTAGTCAGCAACAAGGCAAAGGCACAACCCACTAAACTTATGTGCGCCAGCCAGGGTGAAGGGCAGCTCCCACCACATGCCTCACACATAGGTGCAAAAGCATATACAGAAATGAGCAAATGAGTCGCCCCAAACCAAAAGGAGACTGAGAGGAGGAATGCAAAAAAACAAATCAGGGGTGGGCAACAAGGAAGAGAGACCTTCACAGTGGAAACATATCCAACAGCCCCTCCACTCCCTAGCTCACCCCTCCCTTATGCAACCTGCCTTCTCTCTGGCCTCCTGCTCCAGACAGCAGTGCCTGTCACACAGCAGCCTGGTCACCCGGGATCGACTATTCCAGGCATGCTACAGGAACACTCCCTGCCTGCCAGGAGCCAGTCCCATCTGTCCCTGAACCCTAAGGGACTAGCAGGAACTGCCCGAAGTCGAAGTCGCCAGTTGATGAGAAGGACCATCAGAGCTAAAGGCTTCCTGGTTAAGTCCAATTTGCCTCAGGGCATGAAGCAGCACGTCTGTCCTCCTTTTTACCAGCATCCCTCTCCCAAGCTGACAGTGGTACAGCCACCTGCAAGAACAAAGCCAGCACCCAGTCTTCCAGTACCCACCCAAGAAAATCCTGGCAGTAGCAGCCAGCTCTGTTACAGGCACCTGTCACTGAGACAAAAGGGTTAAAGAAAATGCCTCAGGGCACATGTTTTCTCCAGCATGTGCCTAGTCCAGATAACCCTCACTCTCTTCTCTGTCCTCTCCTCCACAACATTTATGCTGCAACCCTGAGCACAGCATCCCCAAACACAGTGGCAGCAGAATCAGGCTGGGAGCAGTAACATCGCCACAGCAACTGGGGATGTCACAGCCCACACGTGACCAGTTCTCCGCATCCATGCAACAAATGAGACTGGCTCCTTCGACAGCCTGCTTATTCCTGCTCGCTCCCTCTGGAGCAGAGTGATGGCAAATCCTCCTTCACTACTGTGTCAAGAACTCTCTTCCCCAAACAATCACTTCCCCAGCAGCTCCCCTGATCCATCCCAGCAAGAATCTGGAGAGCAGGCAGATTCAGAGGGAGGTCTTGCACCAGTTAGTCTGGTTTACTATTCAATATTTTCTTTTTGATAGCAGGAAGCACAGGTCTCCAAGTAGTCTTGCACTCGACTACTTTCAAACTGCTACATGCCATTCTGCATTTTGTTCCCACTGCTGAGCCACCCGCAGAGAGAGCTTGCTGCTGCGCCACCCGGTGCTGTGCTCTCTGCACACACCAGCAGGTTACCTGCTGGTACCCTCGGGACACAGAACAGCCCCAGCCACAGCACACCCCGTCTCTTTAGAGATCGGGGCTCAGCCTGAAATATCCCAATCTTCCCCGCTGTCTGTAAGTCAGTCATCAAGAAGAAAAAACTATGCCAAAAGGAGCCTTGACTTTGAGCCCATGTCAGAAGAGCTTGTAACAAAGGGCTTGGGCTATCTGTCACTATGATCTCTTCATCATAAGAAAACAGAACTAGGAAGCCTCCAGCTAAGAAAGCACTCAAGGAAAAACAGATGGCTTCTTGGTGTACCCAAAGCTGAGCTTGCTCTCAAGGCATGAACAACTTGCCATCTCTCTGCCTTATTTCTCTCCACTTCAAATAGCTTACACATCACCTGATCACAGAGGGAAGCTGAATAGCCTGTCACTCCAGAGACCAGACGGGCTCATGCCATGGGTCACATCAAATTACTTCTCACTCAGTCATCTAAGAACAATTCCCCGTTCATGAGCAAGTCAGACACATACATGGCTCTCCCAGTCAAAGCCAAGATCCTGATGCCACATAATTCTTAAGACTTGGTGCTTCTCTGGAAGACAACTACCTTACACCACTGTGAATAAACAAGACTGTCTGAAACCTGTTGTAGGAGTATTGTAAAAGGAATTTTGGGGGTGGGTTTTAGTTTCTTTTGGGCTTGCTTTTCCTTGGACTTGAGGCAGCAAAGCTAGGGCAGGTGGCCCATTCCTAACAGACGGTTTTCTGTAACCTTGATTTAAACCAGTTGCATCAAGTGACAGTGAACATCGCTTTGTTTGTGAAGTTTGCCAGGTGGCCCAATGTATGCAAGCTGGGAGAACCACACAGACATAATTTAGACCCCAAATGTCTGTTTGCTTTTTTACTGAGAACTCAGTGTCCTACAAGAATACACACAGAACAGGCAGCAGCAGTAGAAAACATTTGTGAACTCTGATGGTACATTTGCTATTAGCCAGCATAGCAATCAAATATGCAAAGCATCTCACTGGCAGGCCTGCTTTCCAGACTAGGAGAACACTTCACAGATCCCAATACCATTCTCATTGCAGCAAGTCTGTCCAAGCCTGCCATTCTGGCCTTCTTCCAGATGGGCATGTGCAGCCAGCCACCCCAATACCTTGCAGAGCCGATGGTCTACCCTGTTTTGTTAATTGCCCCATGTTTAATGCCGGCTCCTTCCTTCTCTGACTCCAGAGATTAATGAGATGACAGAAAGAAATACCAGAATTCATTACCCAAGTTAGAAACAATTTTTTTTTGGGTAAAAATTCTCATCATGCCTCAAATACAACAGAACTATTTAACACCCCAAAGTATGACCTTTCTCCAGCACACAGATGTTCCAGAAATACAGCACTAGCAACTCCAACTACAGGGAAGGAGCAGCAAAGAAAACAAACCCCAAGCCCCAGTGTATTCAACAGCAGTCAAAAGGAAGGTTAGGAGAACCAACAGCTCCATGAAGAACAATCTCTACAATCTGTCTGTACCAAACACCCTGGGTAACTCTCACAGTTGTGCGCTCTGACAGCGCCGAGCTCCTCTGAGCCCCACAGCTCTGGCTCATCTGTGCACAGGTGCTTTAAATATGGGACTGCAACACTGGCCACAGCTCAAAGGATGCTTCCAAATCAAACACATTAAACAGTTATAAAAGGAAGGTGGTTCTTTCCCAGGAGCATTTATTTAACTGTGATGGTTTTTACAAGGCAACGACACACAGCTGACAAAGCAGCCTCCATCAGCGCTAAATATAATTCACAAAGAGCTCTGGATCCTGCCACTTAAGCTGGGGAACTCTATTCAGTATTTAACACACTGGAAACATTGGTTAACATCCCTCAAATTGGAACAAAACACCGAGGGTAAAGCAGCTGAAAGGTTCTGTCCCTGGCAGATCTGTCTCCCTGGAAAGGAAGGTGCAAACAGAGGAGCTTTGCAACATTAACAGTGGTCAAAAAAGGTCTGAAAATGCCAAAGCATTCAATGCTCCTTGCAAGGAAAGAAATGCTTCTTCATGCCTCTGATTGAAGCTGCATTTTGCTCAAGCATTTATTACTTGCATTTCTACCATCAAATATTCTGGGCAGCACTTGCTGATTTGCCACACAGTCTGCTGGAGTGCTCAGAAGAACACAGATAAGCTGGGAAGGAAATTACCAAAGGAGAAGAATAAGGGATCTAATGAGATTCTAAAAGCCAAATAGTTAAACACATTACCCCAGCTGATGCAAGAATGAGATGGCTGAACTGAAACTACCAGTGCTACTGCCAGGGATGGAACTTCAGCAGTAACCAGCAGCAATATTTTAACTTCCAAAACCAGCTGAACTGAACAGGCTTACAGAGTGCAGTGCCCAGCCTGCTGCCAAGAACAACACAAGCTCTCCAGCTACAGCCCTGAAAACTACAGAACCCACCAAAAGCACTCTAATGAACAGAAATCGGGATCTCTTTAGTCTTTAAAGATAACCCGTGGAGGTCACTGCACAGTGAAGCAGCAGCAGATTTTGCATTGGCACAGACTGCACGAAACATTCTCTCCCCGCTCTGAGGAGATAACTGAGTGGGAAGGCACCTGCATGACCAGGCTAACCTTACACCTGGGGGACAGCCAGGAGATGCATTTCCAGACCTTGCAGTGGGGTTGCAAACAGCTCAGGTTTTCAGAGCACTTCTGATCCTCCCTCAATAAAAGCAGCTTCCTTTACAGAAAATCCCAGTCTCCAGTTGATCTAAAAATGTCTCTCAACACTACTTAAAAAATGTCTTTCTACCCCCCTAGTCTTTCTCTTCACATCTAAATATACTCTGTATGCTCTAGTTTAAAGAATCACTACTGAAAAAGAATGCACTTGTTTGGAAATAACTCAGCACAAGATTTTCTCTTTATTTTCTTCTCTGTAAAAACCCCTCGTGACAGATTTCTCTGCATTTCTCCTGAAAAACGGAGAAAACCTGGCAACTCAGACTTTGCTTACCCTCTTTTCTTAAAGCTACCATGACCTTTAGGTTTATCAGGGAAAAAAGGAACCACAGCTTTTACTGAAGGAGTTCAGAAGAATCCCAGTGCCAAACACATGCAGTGGCAGGCAGAACACACTGAATTGGTCCAGAAGAACATTTGCATTTCCTTAATACTCTAAACCTCTTCAGCAGCTGTCGGAAGTTGAGCTGGCAAGCAGAGATTCAATATTATTTAGAGATTACATTTCTTCAGCATCACTGCTGGTGATATTTCATTCCTGAAAGCAATAAGGGAGCAGCAAAGCAAGTGTCTGAACTTGCTAGTCCAATCTGTCAAGAATATTTATTAAAATATCAATGTGACCTGTGTAAGCCAGTAAAACAGTGAGCTACGACAGACACAGGGTGTTCCAAGATGCTCATCTTTGCTATTCAGAACTTGTTCCAGACCCCGTTGGATTTTTTTTAATGCTAAATATAAGCAATAAAACTAAAAGTAATTTATAACAATAATGACTCATTCAATCCCCAGGCCTATGAGTTCCCACTGAAACAGGATTTATCAAGATAAACTGTAGATGCTCTACAAAATAAGCAGGCGGAGGTAAATGCGGCAGGAACAAGCCAAGGTTGTGAGGCAGCTCTTCCTCAGCAGGATATTAAGGTTCACTGCTAGGAGGGATTACCAAGGAGCCTACCCAGGAACAACATAGTTACTCCATTTGTGAACAGGACCACACCATTAAATCACTCATGGAGACCAAAGTCAACAGCCAGACCAGTCTCAGCTCCCTGGAAACATTCCCTTCTACTGCCTGGTGCAATCAGCTAACACTAACATGACGGTGATGCTAAGACCAAGGAATAGATATCAGCATCATTTTGTGGTCAGTGCTCCTGCTCACGGATGAGGCATGGCACATCTGAAACTAGGTACACATACACAGGCTGTCAAAGAGCATTTCTGTCACGGGAACAGTTGAGGATCATCAGGGAGGTGGAACAGGGATAAGTGCCACAACATTTTTTCAACCATCACGATGGGATTTATCCTTAATTTTATGCTGTTCTCACTCACAGGACCACACTCAACCTCTGATTTTGACCATATGACTGCAGCTAACACCAGGCACATCAAACTTTGCAACAGGGCCTATGGCTAATCACGTAAGAAATGTATCTATGTACATTCTATAGTTTTGGCATAACCCCAGTGAGCACAAGCTCTCCGGAGAGCCACTGTAGATTTGCTACCAGTCCCTGGGTGTTTATTTTGAGCCTTCCTTTCCAGCACTGTGAAACAAAGGCCAGCTCACAGCAAGCACCTCGAAACTGGCTGAAGGGTAACACTGGAGCCAAGGGAGCTCATGCTACAACTGCTTCACTAACAGATTGCTGTAGGTAATGCATATGAGAACTCTGACCATATGTATGTGTTCATACAACTACAAACTACTAAGCCATTTCTCTGTTTTCACACCCAAATCAGCAAGAATGCTGCAGACACAGATAGCCCCCCATGACTGATACTCAGTGGGATCCTCTGTTTGCAGATGTACCGTTCAAACAGATTGGCTTCTGCCCCGGGACGGTTGGTGCAGGGTGTGAATTCACTCGCAGAAGAAAAGCCCAAAGTTACTTGTGCAATAACTTGAAAAATATGGTGATAATTTTGGAACCAAGATAGCCCAGGAAACTCTTAGCAGGAACAGCAGCAGCCTGCTGGCAGAAGACAGAAAACAGAGAAACAAAAGCTAGAGAAGGAGCCTCAATTCACTATTCAAGAGTCAGTAACTGTGGGAGAAAAGATGAATTGTTGAATTTCCAGAGATTAGAAAACTGTTCACACCAAATTCTGCCATTTAAGCTGGTTCAAGCCCTCTGTGATGTCCTGCATGTAAATAAATCTATTTTGACCTACCAATAAACAGACCTTGGCTCTTGGTATGGCTGTGATTCAGGCAGTCCCATACCAAAACTTGGCAGCACTGGGACACAGTGGCTGCAACAGGATACTATATGCCTGCAGCTTCCAGTTCCTGGGCTTGGTTATGCACCAGAATAAGCAAGGAATCACAAAAGCATCAAGCCTGACAGATTCAAAAAGCGAAGTTGCAAAATATCTCTGTCCAGTGGGAAGGCAGAGGAAAGCTGCAGCATACAAGACTGGATATTCCTCATGCTTCAAACATCAAAAAACCTTTTGTACTTTATTGCACTCCAGTTGTCATATGATTTCCACAATACAGTGCAGGGAGAAGAAAGGAAAACTTAATTACATACCCTTTTCTCAGGAACACATCGAACATATTTCCCCACTGCTCCAGATACTTTCTATCTGCACTCAAAATTAGCAAGTGGTCAAAATATTATCAGAGCTTGATAGAAATCTAAGTCAAATGTTTTCAACAAAATCCTCTTTGTTACCACACTCTGATGGCTACTGGAACTGCCAACCTGTTCAGAGAGATGCCTTAACCATGAAGCACCATTTAAAAATGCATTTGCAGCTGTGCATATTTCACTTCAATCGCACAATTGTGAATTATACCTCGGCAAGTCCTTGCAGAAAAGAGGTGGGCTGTCAGGGGGATGTGAAGGGGGAGAGAAAAGAAAGGAATTTCTACCGAACAAAAGAGCTCCTGAGAAACTGATACAACTTTGCTGGAAGCTATTCCCAGCCCACTCAACATTTTTGATTGTATACAGACATACCAGAATCCCAACAAGGGGCATTTTTCCCAGCTAAAATACAAACCATCAGCAGATCTGGCCACCACCAGAGAGAAAATATCATGACCTAGTGGACACAAAGCAAAGCAGAGTGAAATCATCTTACAGTTGTACAAACCCAAGAGCTCCCTTTGAGAGCTCACCGTGGTGGCAGCCTCACTCAAACACCTACCAAGTGTCCAGCTCACTGCTTGGCAAAGCAAAGCAAACCAAAGCAGGATTCCTGTTTGCTTTACTACTGCCAGAGTTGTTTACATGGCACTCAAAAGCACACAAAGATAAAAAACACCTTTTCCTGCCTCCCTAGAAGCCCTGGGAAGCACTGTGCAGCTTTACCAATGTTCACCAGACAGTTTTACTGTCCATTCTGCATTGCTTTCAGGGCTCAAAGCCACAACAGTGGCCTGTGGTGATGCTGAGAGAGTCCAGGGGAAAAGGAAATACTGCAGAACACTGGAGGCAGCTGGGACATTGGTGAGGTCAGACTAAACTCACCCACAACCCAGCTCTGGACCAGAGCCTGTACTCAAGTGCCCGAGTGTGGTTTTTTGACCCGGAAATCCTCTGGAGTGCAAGTGCTGTGCAAAGGTGGAAGCAGCGGGAATCAGGTTACTCGGACCTGCAGGAGAGCAGCGCTGCCGAGCAAACCTGAGCAGGCAAACCCAGGCCAGGCAGGTGCATCTCTGAAACAGGGCATCAAGGATAGCCAAGCATTTTGCATTCCACACATGCACAGTAAAGGACCAGCACGAGAAAGCTGGCCTTGAACACCGGTGCAAGCAGGAACACAAACAGCCACTGAGACATTTAGGTTATGATCCTGGAACAAGGAAACAATTGAATGAACAGTAAAAGCTTATTATACATGTGTTTGTTGGTGGTTTTGTTGGGTTTTTTTTTTTTAAGGACACTCAGCAGGACCTGCCATTTATATGTCAGACAAAAAAGGATCATGCTGACCGAAGGCAGAACAGAGAAAATCCAGCTCTGAAATCCCTTCTCCCTGGAAAAAGCTCTACCCACTTGCTTGAACTAAGCACTGGTCAGGTTTCTGATCCTCAAGCACACCCCCATGGGCCAAGGGTACAGAGCCACCAAAGTTTTGTCTCACTGAGCAGCTTTACACTTGAGCTGCTGAATGCTACATGCTGGGAGGAAAAAAAATCCTCTGATCTGCTTTGGTATCTGCAAGTGGCTCTCTCAGATCCTCACTGGAACCGAACGTGATCAGGCAAAGCTTATCCAAGTACCTGGAGACACTCAAAGTCTATTTGTGAAGAAAAGACAAAGCCTATACTAATGGTCTTCAACTCTATTAAGCAAAATAAAGAAGAATCCTGGCAGAAAGAAGATACAGATCCCTCCAGTCTAAAGAGAAATCGGAGCACCTTAAATTCTGGCGTGCTCTCAGACACAGCATAGGGAAGAGATAGCAGAGCAAATAAAAGGCAGTTCAGCCCCTAGCAAGCCACTAGCAACATGAAATATATATGATCCAGTTCTTGCAGCTCTCAGCTTTCCCTGCAAATCCTTCATTTTGAAGCAGTGGGTGCAACTTGATCGGGAAAGCGGCATATCGTCTTTCTGCCAGTTAGGAAGCATGCAGGTATATTTTCATGAAAGAGGATGTTTCAGAAGGATCCTTTTGATGCTAAAAACTGCTCATCTGAGAAGGAGGAGGAAGGCTGCAGGACAGCCCCAAGAAACTCAGAGCAGACCCTGCAAACTGCAAATCAGCGGGTGGATGGAAGAGTGGAAAGTGCCACGAGAGGAGAGCAGGATTAGGAGTGCTCCAGATTTATGATAAGCGACGCTCTAACAATAGCTTTCTTTTAAGAAGGAAGCTCTTCCTGCTGTAGTTAATCTAGTTAGTCTGAACGTACATTTATGCACAAGGGAAGGACTGCATACAGGACAGGCAACTCCTCGGTCAACTAAACCCACCCATTTTAAAACTCCTACAAATACCCAGTAACATGGACCACAGCAGAGGGGGAATAGCTGCTCCCCCAAGCAGCTGTCAGGGGCTGTTCAGTGGGCCTGTTCCAGCCTTTACATGGGCTAGATGTCCTAGGAAGGTCTTTTTCAGCCATGTTTTCCATTTTCATAATTTCTCCCCACCCTGAAAGGTCATGCAGATGAAAACATCAATTTAACTAATGCCAGATGGGAGACAAGTTAAGCCATATGAATCTTTGCTGATTATATAATTACCTTCATTTCTTGCAGAAACATGGAAATGCTTACAGTCACTGGCTGAATATTTTGTACATAAACATATCTAGACTGTTTGTACTTTAAAAGAAATTAAGTCCACATGATTTTGACCAACTACACCGTTACCATGTAGCACCTTTATGGGAGAAAAAAGCGCCTGAAACTATGCCAGGAGACTGCAGACACCAATCTCCCCCAGGAGTCCAAGATAATACTTATCAAATGGACTCATCAACTCACAGTTATATATTTACTAAGGAGAAAATTAAGACAATTTGCAGTCAGCATTAAATACACTAAATTATTTTCTGCAGACCTCAAGGTCATTTAATTTACCTTCAATGAGCCCTAACACATCAGCAAGGAAAAAGAGCGCTGAAACGTTCAGGCTCATTTGCTACTGAACCCGAGCAGTATGGCAATGGACAGTTTCTACAACAAACACACCAAACCACGTGCCAGAACCTCCACAGGTCACTACAGGGAAACTTCATGTGTACAGGCAAGGGCAGCACTCAGAAACTGCTACAGATGCAGCTCTGGGAGTCACACTCTTACTATAAAGCCATTAGCAATTAAAACTTCAGTGCACCAATGCCGAGTTCAGAATGGAGCTGGTTGTATTTGTAGGTGTCCCATTAGAAGCAAGGAGCACATGTTTAAATTTGCATAAGAATCGGTGTGAAAGATTCAGTTACATCCCCGGCAATCTCCAGCAGCTTTGGTTACACTGTCAATTACTCAAATTAGAAAGTGCTTGTCTGAGAATCTCATTACCAAGCGTCCAGCTCCCAAAACCTTCTTCCCACCAGAGACCTCCCCTTAGAGCCCAAAAGAAGCAAAGACCACCTGTAGCCCAATCATCTCTTCCCCCTGACCCGCTCTGCAGCTCTGACAACAGCAGCCCTGAGCTGGAGAACACACACAAGCCTTTGGACCACCCAGGGTTTCTAGCACAGACCCTCTAAACAAAGGGCTGGACTTCTCCTCCCACAGTCACTGAAAGTCATTTCCCCGGCCT
>JAWMRA010000005.1:30411828-30428763 GCA_035584735.1 Pseudotriccus pelzelni | reverse complement strand
GGGTTTCTAGCACAGACCCTCTAAACAAAGGGCTGGACTTCTCCTCCCACAGTCACTGAAAGTCATTTCCCCGGCCTAAAGCGAAACTGCTAAATTAGAAGCTTGGTACATACTTCGGGAGTGTGCAGAACCACTTACTGCTTCCACCTGACTTTGGAGCTGCAGCGGGTTACTTGCTCCATCCTCAAACTCTGCCTGCACAACCATTTGGACCATTCAAAACACAGCTGAGAACTGATCCCACCGAAACACAACCCACTTCCTCATCTCTACCCCCAAAAACCTCTCTATTTTGATCCACTTTTTTGCCATGTGAACTCACAAATGCTTACACTGGCACAAGGCAGAAGGTGATGGCAATCAGCAGCCTAAGTGGGTAGGTTATACAGTCACCCGACACACCAGCCTCAGAGGAGCAGGTAAAAGCTACCTATAACCTTACCTGGAGGGTGTCAGGACAGTACAGGAGCTCTGCACGCATCCAAGAGAGCTCTTCAACGAGCAATCTGCTGGAGCCCTGCTGTAACAGGCAGAAGTGGTAAACACTCCTGTCTTAACACCCCCAACTACCCACTGCACAGATGGAACTGTAAAAAGACAGAGCCCTGATGGTGGCTGAGAAACGGGTACTACTGTCTCTGCTGAGAACAGCAGCATCCCTGTCCCTGTTACAAACCACCGAGCTCACACGGTTGAGGCAGCACTGAAATCAGGACACGCATGACAAGGTGAAATAAAGACTGCATGCGAATTGGAGGAGCTGGGAAGTTTGCAGGACTGTCTTGAGGTTAGACTCCATGCTAGACACCATTTTCAGCACAGCCCTTCCAGAGGCAATCAGATCTAGCTCCAGCACAGCCTCCAGCTACAGTGTGCAATCCCTAAAGAAACTCAAGACTGAGTGACCTCAAACGATCCTGCTATATTTGTAAAAACGTGTGTGAGGAGACGTCCTCCAACAACCCTATGACTTTCATGGCAGTTACAACATCAGACCAGTTCCCTAAAAGAGAAAGGAATCAGTGTCTCCAGTGTAGAAAATGAAGCTGCTCTTTTACAAAGACCTAGACTCACAATCCCAAAGACAAATGCATCCGAAGAGAAGCCGTGCCTCCAGCAGTTCCAACAGAACCTCATGAGCTGTTCACGGACTGACATTTCAAGCTGGTACAAAGCTCCCCAGACTCTCACTGCTGTGGTTTCAGGATGCACTGCAAAACTGCCCAGTGGGCAGCAAACTGCAGCAGAAAGAAGGCTCTGCTCCCTCACGGCTGGCACTTAGCAGCTGCCAGGACAGCTACGAAACATGGTGGTGCACCAGCTGGAAAAATTCACCCACTAAATGGAAAGTAAGGCTGGCTGGGAATGGCCTCAGACATCCCAAGTGTGAAACTGCACCCATACATAAATTAATATGAGGCCACACTGCTGTGTGAAAGGGCAGCCTTGTACACCTCCCTGTGTGTTCCCACTTCTGATCTAAGACACCTGCTCATGGTTTGTCTATTTGTTTTGTGCCTTTTTTTTTTTTTTGCAGGTGGTCTGAGCACTGCAAATTGTTTCTCATTCCAGAAGCAGCACTGTGTCTGTTCAGGTTCCTCTCACAGAACACCCTGGTAAGCAGCTGCAAGAAAGGGAACTGCACTGGCATAAAAGTCTTACAAGCGCTGTCTCATGACAAGTCGCTGCCAAGCTACGATCTCATCGCTTTAATGAGAGCATCCAACAGACCAACGTGCTCCAAAGGCACAGGCACCATCAGCTCCGCACGAATGATGTGGCCCAGCCTTTGCAGCTGTTCCCTCTGGCTGACGGCTGCTTCGTGCCCCCACAGAGGACAAGCCTGGCTGGTCGCAGGAGCATGTCATTAGCCTGCCACAACAGCACGGTCAAGGCACGGGGTAGTACAGCTGGGGCCCTCAGCAGAGAATTCCCCACCGCGATCCACCGCAGCAGGAGCCAGGACACGCCAGGGATCGCTCACAGGATGTGGCAGACGTGGTACTCATGGACCTTTGCCTGGTTCTCGGAAGCTGGGGTGTATCCACATTAACCACGTTCCCCAGGCAGACTGTCCTCTCAGCAGAAAGGGGATACAGACTTATATAGACTATATATAGATAAGGCTTCCTAAGAATCTCTCCACGGGGGTTATTCTCTGCTCTATATCTAGATTTGGCCTAGTGCCTGCTGGGAAACACATTTCAGACAGGCATATGTGCAAACTGCAGCTCATTTAGGCCACTAATGAGAGCCCTGCACTAGAAACCTCTCTAACACAGGCCAGAACCCCATTATGAGCTCCACAGTTGTCCTATGTCTCCATTTGCAGCCTTCCACGTGTTTCCCTGCAGAGGTGAAGATCCCTCTAGAAATCTCTCCCCTGCACGTGACTTTTACTTACCAGCAGTGAGGAGCATCTCCAAGCCCTTGCACTGCAACAGCTTTGCAGAAAAATAAAAAGAGCAGAAAAGGATTTTTAACAGTCAAGCTCAACAGAGCAGAGGGATCTGATGAAAGGAGACTGTCTTTCTTCAGAAGATTTTAGCAGCAAAATAAAGTGCTTTGTTAAGCTGTGAGCACATGTTTCACTTCACTCTGCACACAGGCACACATTTGATCCCCCTGCTTTTTCACAGCCTCACACCTTCAAACCTTCACCTCTCCCTAGCCCCAGCAACATGCACTAATAAAAAAAAAAGCCATCCTGAGTCACCATGTTTGTTCCTTTTTTTCTTTTTAGAACAAAACTACCTCCCTGAGGTCCAGAAGGACCTGCAAGCTGTGCAGATTTTGGTTAAACACCATCATTCCCTCTTGGCTACTCCCTTCCACTTACCTCCTACGGACTCCAGAGCACCTGACTGCCAAACAGAAAATGAGGAGGAGAAGGAAGTTGGTTTATCTTTAGACCAAACTAGAGCTTGGAGAGGGAAGTTCCACACATTTTAGAGCACTGGAGGAAAAGTGGCTAGACTACCATTTCCCAGCAACAGTAAAGCAATCACATTTATTTAACTTTAACACAGTTTGGATGAGCCACTGCAGGAAACAGGATGAGTTGTGCAAAACCTCCCAATGTCCAGGTGCTGCTCCCTTCCCAAATGGCACATGCCATCCTGGGGGCATTTCCCAGCCCATTCAAACACTGATGAGGCAAACAGTTAACTGTCCAAACCCACAGAGAGGCTATGGATGAGTAGCACACTGCACACAACATCAAAGCTGATATTTTATGCTAATCCATCTGCTTACAGGAGAACAAATGCTATTTTCCTTGACAACTCTTCTGAAGTAAGATCTGAGCAACCATGCAGATTTCGAACTCTTTTGAAATATCAGTAAACCAAACACTCCTACTTTCAGTGCAAAAAAACTCGCTAGAACAGCCTCTCTGCAGCTCAGGCAGTGAGTTACACAAAGCACAAAGCCCCCAGGAGCTGCACCCAAAACACAGGCGCTGCCAACACACCAAGCCAGGTGAGCAACTGCACACTGACTGGCTTGCAGACCCCAGCTATGGTTTCCATGCATGACGGCCTCCACCAACCCAACTTCACAGCACACAGAAGCTGCTCTCAATTTTATTCTTGCTGCACGCTTTAAAAATTAGATTGCTTTCCCACTGCAGCAGGGGAGGCATTTGAGCTCCTGATCAAAAATAGTTATTGCCCTGCAAGTAACTGTGCTGGAAGGCAACCTGGCCTGCAGATTCTCAGCCACTAGATGAGAAGGAACAAGGAGGCCACCTCAGAAGCAAGGCACAGCTCATTACAAGTGACACAGCCACGCAAAGCACTGCAGGAAAGGCTGAAGTGGTTTTAGAGGAGGAAACGGGTTCCAGACTCCAGCATGCAACAAGAGAGTCCATGCATTTACTGTTCCAAACACGAGGAACTTGTCTCCTCCCCACCAGGCAGATCTGCTACAGCTGCACCAACCCAAGGACAGGGTCCTACATGTTTCTGAGGAATCCCTGCTCCAGGGATCAAGCGCAGCATGCCCATCAGAGCTCTCCAGGCAATTCATTATTTTAAATAAATGAGTGATTAGCAAGGATCCACTCTCTCCTTGCGAAGCTGGCTGCATGCCCTGCAAGCCTCCACACCACTGTACAGTATCATAATCCAATTAAACCTCGCCATGAGAGAAGCTTCACGCTATCACATTCAATTACCCAGTTAAGCCTCTTATCATCTGTACGTTAGGATCCATTCGGACTGAAACTCCCCCAGCACGGTTTGGGAGGTGGTGTTATTCAACCAACCAAGGACACACAGATGTTGCATCTGGAGCCGCAGGAGGACCGTACGGGTTAGGGGATTCATACTGTGGGCTTGTAAGGAGGTAGAAACACAGGAAAAATAAAACACAGTGACCAGTTCCTGCCCACTCACAGTTATACGCTCCCTGAGGAGACCCGCTCTCCCCTTGTCCTCCTGCTCCCTGACTTCCCAGGGAAATGGGACAGTTCTGAAGAAGCACAAGGGACCCAGAGGAATTTCAATGGAATGGCGAAGGCTAATAGAGGACCTGGCAATACAGAGTTGTCTGGCAGTCAGCCACCAATTCCATAGGAAATACCCTCCCGAGAAGGTCACCATAACGGTGGCAAAATTTGGCCCAAAAGAATTAGAAAAAGCTGCCAAAATGTGACGCAAATAAAGCCAGCGAGCAGGCCAGCTTCCTGCATGAGGCCAAAACAGGGAGCGCTCTTGGAAAAAAAGAAAGATTAAGGGTTGCGAGGAACATAATGGCCTCTTGTAACAGCTGAGTTGTTGCTTTTCTTTTCTTGGCAGAAAAGAGGGACGTTTTGTTGCTGCTTGATTAATCTATTATGCAAATCATTTCATAGCTAATTTGATACAGCTACAAGCTTGCCACAGAAATCATCTGCCTGCTCAGAGCCAATGAAAGGTGGAGCACCAACAGCTCCATTTGACAGAGCTTTTATTCCCTGGATAGGCAGCTACAGGGTCGCCTCCTGCCATGCAGGACTACAGGAACACAGGCCAGGCCTGCCAGGGGACAAGAGGGGAAGGTCCTTGGGTGGACCCTAATTTGGTGGAAGGCAAGTAAAGAAGCTCTTCAAAAGAGCAGCCCATTCCTTCCACTCCCAAAATCCTTTTGCACTGGCCAGGTGAAAACCACACACAGTCCCATCCAGAGCCTTTGTCTAGCAGCTTTAAAATTATGTTTCCAGAACTGTTCTTTACATGCACAAGCTTCACCTCATGTCACTTAAAAGATGCCTCAAAATAGGTCTAACTGGACATCTGACTCCAACAAACAGCTCAGCCTCTAGACAGAACTTTTCTACTGAGTAACACAAAAGTCCAAATTACATTCAGTGGTATCACACAAAGGGACAATAACTGCTGTGATAGGATTTACATAGGGATCACTAGGTCTCGCCCAAAGTACTGTTACTGCGGTTTTGATCTCTTCCACAAAGACTAAGAGGGAGAAACAGGGTATTTTAGCTCCAAGAATAAAGGGGCTGGTTCTGGCCACCGTGCCTTACTCCAAGCAGTTCATCTCCGTTGCTCAGTTGTGGATGTTTTTCCTCATGCATCTCACACATTCAGCGTTAGTGATATTTTTAAAGCCTATCCTGTGCCCTCATTTGTATTCAATTTCCTTCCGTGGTAAAACGTTAGGCATTTCATGCTATTCAAACAAAGTCAAAACAAAGCCTCCAAATAAGCACTTCTGAAATGTACCTAGTCATCTGAGTAATTAGACATTTTCCCAGTTCCAAATGTGCCGAAAATCTACTGTCAGCTCCCAATGACTGTGCCAGCAGTTATTCTAACAAACAAGAGTTCTCTCCATGGAATAGGAGGTTAAGATACATTCAAATTAACATCTCTCCCTACCCAAATTAATCAATGTTTTTAATTATGCGGCATCACCTGAACACAATTATTACTCTAGCAAGTTGTCCACCCTTCTCTGCCGATATGGTGCGTAGCTGCCATTGCTCAAGCCAGGACAGAACACACTCTCACCGGCCAAAAGAAACTCCCCTTCCCAGTGTAGGCATGCATCCTTCACATCAAGAGGTGAAGCGTTTCCCTTCCAAGTGAATTCGCAGCAAATACTCATAGAAAAGAGTCAGCCGTGGACTTCACACAGGTCAGAACCCTTCAACACTTTGCTACCAGAGGGAACTACCACGGAGGGGTTCAAACCTTCAGACTGCTGGACTGGCTCCACACCCCAGTAGTCCTCACTGTGTCCCGCCTGGTCACAGGAGACAGATCAGTGGAAGAAGATGGGAGCTGGCAGAGAGAGAAGAGCACACAGCCTGGGGCATGGGCAAACTGTTGGGATCCACTCAGCTGCTGTGAATCCGAAGTCTCACCCTAATCACTTTCCATCCCCCCCGGGGATGTCCGTACCAGGGCTGGTGTGAATGTCCGAGTGCTGCAAGGCCACGTCACAGCACGCTGAGTGATCACATCCCCACACCACCAACCTCCTGTTCAGGGGATGTGTGTGAATTCCCCTCGTGTTTCCTTACACAGCAGGCAAACCACAGAGGTGAGCCAACATGTGAAATGCTCAGGCAGTACCCAGTTAACAACCTCAGATCTCCAGCACTGCCTTTTCACAGGTCTGTTGCACAGGATTCTTCCTTTGTATCCTCAAGGGACACAAGGCCACACCTGCTCCATGTCCAGTTTGGTCGCCGTACGCCAAAATCCAGTTTACAGTTCAAAGCTTAGCAGGAACTTTTACAGGTTTGTGACACTTAAGGCAATAGCCTCAATCAAGACCTACTCTGAATGGGAACCCACTCTGCTTCCTCTTGCTCCAGCAGACCATTCCAACAAAACTTTTCCCCCCCAAGATCCCTCTTCCTCTAGACAGCCTCCCCATGGTGCTATCTCCTCATGAGGCTCCTTCAGGATGGGACAGTACTGCACCCTGCCATTCACACCCACAGCTTCACAAAAAAAATTGGAAAGTAAAAAGAAACACCACCAAAATCCACAGAGCTCCTCATACTGAGAAGTATGAGGAAAATGAGGGGCGAAAAAAGTATGGATTCTCTCGCAGGCATGCTGCAAGAAGATCACTCTCAGTTTTAACAGGTGGTAATGAGAGCTTTATGTAGCATCACCTTCCTCAAAGGAAAATATTTCAATGCGCAGAAGAAAGAAACAGCAGGAAAAGGTAGGCATCTCTCCCTTCTGGTATGCAGTGGATACGCCCAGATAGTGAGACATTTTGAGTCACATTTCTGAGATGACTAAAAGAAAGTAGTTGCATTTCAGAGGCACTATGGTCAAAACCCTCAGGAGCTGAAGACAGAAATCAGAAAATCATTTCTGCAAATGGCAGAAGAGAAAGGAGACCAACACAAGAGCAAAACACCTCACCTCCTGTTTCACTCCAAACACAGGATTATAGGGCAATACCATGACTCTTCACTATTATTCTTCCTTAAGCTTAAACACAGCCTTTTCACACAAGGAAACTCCATGGAAGCACCAAGGCAGCCTTCCAGATTTTGCTGACACCCCACCCAAGCCGCATGGACTTTCACTAAATCAACCACTGAAGAAGACCGTGTTCAATAGCAGTGCTTTTCGAGATGTCCCTCCCACAGTCCAGCTCCCAGCCATCATCTGGGAAGCATACACACATCCACAGGAGGCCCTCCACCTCAACACCCACCCCAAAACTGAAGGAAACGCAGGCACAGACCGCTCCAGGCACCGCTTTCACCCAGCCCCTCCTGCTCCAGCTTACTGTAAGAGAAACACCTTAGAAATGCAGTAAGATTCACTGCACCAAAAAGAAGGGGGAAGGAAACAACATTCCCTCCTCAAAACACATACTCCTCTGCCGTGAACCCTTTGACTTTGTGCCAAGTTCAAACCTCTTCTCTACTGCGAAAGCCTGTTCTGCCAACAGAAACCCAGAGGGGAACTTGGTGGAAATCTCAGAAGAGACCAAGGCAGTTCCATGGTATTTGACCACACACCAAGGCCCACTTTCCTCCACATCCGCCTCTCACGTCCCAACAGACATCTGCTTGGACAACAAGCTCATCTGGGATATAGTTTCCCAGGCAGGACCTGCCATCTCAGCACCTCTTACTTTAAAATAAAGAATCTTAAAAGTCATTGTGCCATAGGGAAAATCATTACAATTCTAACTTAAAATGCAGAGGCAGTGGTATAACTTCAAGGTTTTCAAGCTCCTGCCTTCTCCAACAGAGGTTTGTTGCAAAGCCTGTAAAGAAATGCAAAACACGGACCCAAAGCAGCACCACAAGGCACGATGTTAAGTGATTAGAAGCAGCAGCGTTGACTGGGAACTGCTACAGTATTTGGTGTCTGCCCAGCACACACCTCACTGTGCCATGGAACCAAAATCTCCACAGAAGCTGCAACCTCAGCTGCTCCTGACCTCGCTTCAGGTTAACAAAAAACACTTGGCACCCACAGCTACAGCTGCAGACCTGCCACACACCGCACCGCATACACAATCCTTGTATGTTTGCCCAGCCCATGTGGGGCACTTCCAGCACGTGGGGCATGTCCAGCAGAAAACTCCACATCCATGGAAAGACAGGCTCATCATGCAGCAGCTGGATGTCTCCTTATCCCCCCAGGCTCCAGGGGAAAAGGGCACCCAGAAACAGCAAGCAAAGGCAGATAGCAACATCAGGGCTGAGAGCAGAGGGACCCGCTGCTACAAACTGCCTCATACAAAAGCTCTGTTCCTAGAAGGTCCCAAATGCCCCAGTTCTTCCATCAATGCCTCAACCCAAACAACCTGAGCACTTTCACCATCGCCTGCTTCACAGCTTGCTTCAGCAACTCCACATGTTCCCTCTTAAGCCCCAGTTCTGCCCCACTTGCCCAGATATCCACCTGTCCTTTGCCTTCCTCAGATTCCTCCAGGCACCTCAACCAGCTGACTCCAATCTGCTGCCCATCACAACTCAAGCACCCAGGACCCCACCCTAATTGCCATCCTGTGCACCCCACCCCCTACCACATTCAAGGCAGGGTCAGTGTCCTTACACTGCATTTTCTGGTCATCTACAGATTTGCAAACAAGCAAGTTGTGTTGTGAGCTCGTTTTCAGATCTGCAAGTCTCAGCATAAATGATAATGCAGAATGAAAAGTCCTTGACAGTGACAGACATTTGTTTTTTAATTTGTCTAACAGCCATTGTTACGAGGTTGGATGAGATGGAAACCCAACTGCCTTCCTGTAGTCGAGGGTGCAATGGAGAAAACAGTTTTCAGAGCAGCGTTACAAGAGCCCTCTGTGTCCTCTGCACAACAGGGACAATGCCAATCACACTGGAACTACAGAATAACAGAATGGTTTGGGTTGAAAGGGACTTGAAGATCATCTAATTCCATGGGCAGGGACACCTTCTAAGTCTAGTGCAAAAAATCAAAAAGCACCAACTGCTCCTGCAGCTACTCCCACATAGGCAAACAACTTCCATAGCAAAGGGACTCCTGAAGAGGGGCACGTTCCCCTCGGTGCCAGTCGCTTTCCAAGACCTCCCATTGCAGGAAAGAAAGGCTGAGCAAGACACAGGCAGAGAAAGTTGCTGCCCCAAGGCACTGTTAGCACAGATAAGCTGTTATAAACCAAGATCATCTGCAACTGCAGGACTCAGATTTTCTTCTACCCCACTGTTATCTTCCTGCCCACGATGCCAAAGCACTACGGCTGTGGGCAGTGTTTATGTTAAGACAGTTACTAATCCCTGCAAGACAGGGGCACGGCCACCAAGCCCAACCTGCTATCTGGATGGCGCAGAAGACAGAGGGATTTGGGGGGGCTTTGTAAAGCTCGCAAAGCTTTACATTCCTGCCAGGTCAGCCTGATGACTCTGTTCCCTTTCTGCTCGCTCGCCGTGTCCTCATTTGAAACAAAACAAAAAGATGAAGAGGAGCGTTTCAGAGATTTGTCTTCGGCACGTTTGAATCCTCAAAGGCTTTCTGCTAGAGCCAGGCTTGAAAAGCGCAGGTTTTACGAAAGCTAAGAGGGATGCCTCCCATGCGGGCTAAAACCAGCGCAGGCAGGGACCGCGGCCGCGTGTTTACACACACCAGAGGCGGGGAAAGAGCCGAGACTGGGAGAGGGCGGACAACCGGTCCCAGAGAAAGGGATGCCCACCCCGAGCCCGTCCCCGAGGGGCATTTCCCCGCAAAGGCGCCGTTAACGGGACAGCCTGCGGGGACGACGGAGCTCGGGGAAGGAGCCCCAGCCCCGGCACCGGCACACACCCCGAGACAGGGTCTGGGGAGAGGCAGCACCCACTGGGAGGGTGACCCCCTCATACCCCTGACACGGACACAGCTGCAGCCCTCACACCCTTTTTAGGGCCGCGGGGTCCCTGCACTCCCACACCCAACCCCAAAAACCCACGGAAGGGGCAGCGGGAGCCATGCCCGCCACTGCGGCACCGCTGAGGACGCGGGAAGGGACCCCGAAACTGCGACAAGGTGATGGGAAAGGGGGGCTGAGGAAGCAGCCGCGAAGCCCCGGGGAGGGGTGGAGGTGTCCGCCCTCTCGCCCACTCCGTCCGCCCGTTACCTGGGGACGCAGCTGGGGCTGGAACCGTCGATCTCCCACGTGGCGAAGAGGTTCATAGGCACGGGCCGCCCCAGGGCCCCGGCACCGCCGGGGAAGCTGAGGCGGCCCCGCTCGGCCGCCGCCGCCATGGCTGTGCCCGCCGGCCTGGCGCGCGCCCACCGGGCCGCCGCCGCCCCGCCCCGCCCGCGGGGGGGCGCGTCACAGGGGGCGGGGCAGTAGGCGGGGCTACAGGGGATGGGCGTGGCTTGCGCGTAGGCCGCTGGGCGGGGAGGGGCGTCATGGGTGAGGGGCGTGACCAGATATAAGGAGGAGCGAGGGGGCGTGGTCAGCGCGGATGGAGGCGTGTCTATTGTGACGAGGCGTGGTCATTACAGATAGGGGCGTGGTCAATGTGAAGGGGCGTGTCCGCCCCGATGGGGCCGTGCCTGTGATTATGGGGCGCGGTCACCTCTGGGGGGCGTGTTCATTACGGAGGGGGCGTGTCTTTGACGTGGCTCCGCCCCCCCGACCGGGCGGAAGTGGCGGGTCGGCGGCGGGCGCGTGCCGGAAGTGGCGGTGCGGGTTTCCGGCGGCTCCGTGGCAGGGCGGGCGGCGGGCGCGGCCATGGTGCTGCTCACGATGATCGCCCGCGTGGCGGACGGGCTCCCTCTGGCCGCCTCCATGCAGGAGGACGAGCAGGTGCGACCGGCGGGGCGCGGGTGGAGCGGGGCCGGCCCGTCGGTGGGGAGCGGGCGCGGGGCGCGGCCCGCCGGGACCGGCGCGGCCCCTTCTCGCAGTGGGGCGGCTCCGGCACAGGCGTTTCCCGGCGGTGGTGGCGGTGGGTGGGACGGGGAGAGCCGCCGCGGTGCTGTCGGGCGGAGCCCCCGCAGCCACCCCCGGTGTCTCTCCGGTCTTGACCACCTCGACAGCCCGTCCCTCCCTCCTCTGCCTCCTCAGTCAGGCCGCGACCTGCAGCAGTACCAGAGCCAAGCGAAGCAGCTCTTCCGCAAGCTGAACGAGCAGTCGCCGACGAGATGCACCCTGGAGGCGGGAGCCATGGCTTTCCAGTGAGTGCCGGGCGGGGACGTGGGGAAAAGGGGATTCTCCGCCGTGGGAATGAGTGAAGGCTCTTCCGGCTCCGGGTGAGGGTTTGTTGGGAACTGGGCTGCCTGAAACGGGAGAGTTGTTTCACTTGCCTGCCCGGTCAGCTCAGCTGCTCGAAGGGCAGAGTATGTGAGCTGTCACTGCTTGGCACAGGTGTCTGGCACTTGATTTTCAGCCAGGTTCGTGGTTCTGCCTTTGCTGAAGACAATACAGGTTCTGTTCCCTTCAAGGTTTTTCTGTTTGTTTGCACTCTCTACTGTACCTTCACTGCTTCTCCTGCACCTCCCGTGTCTTGTCTTTAAAGAGAGACGTCCTTGATAAAACCAGTCTGGCAGTGCCACTATGAGCTCCTCTTGCACAGGATTTTCCTCTCTGTGTTCCGTGAGATTGCATCTTTTCATGCGTTAGAAGCACATGGAGCATCTCCAAGGTTTTTTATTATTATTTCCGTATTATCTGACAGGCTTCTTTCTCTCGTCCTGTAGATTCAGGTTTGTTGATTCTCCAGTAGCACTCTAGCAAGGGAGCCTGGATATGAAATAAGGAAAGGTTACAGGGAGTGCAGGTCAGACATCCTGATTGCTTAATCAGTAGCAAGGGAGGTAGATAGGCAAGTGAGCAGGGAAGAACTGACAGTCAGTGAAAGGCAGGAGAGCTTGTGTGTGATAAAGGAAATGCTTCTTTCTGTGATATGTCATTACCTGGCAGAATAAAGCTTGAGGAAGTCAAGATCCTGTCAAGAATCAGAATTCTGCTATTAGCAGGAATAATTGCTACAGTCTCTGAGATCGGGTTCCACGCGAGGCACCAAGGCAGAGTTGTGCAGTTTGGGCAGTGATGTGCCAAGATTTCCTGCACTTTGCACCACTTCTGCTGCACTGCCAGCAGCAGGATCGCTCTCAGTTCCTGAGGGATTCCTGGTGACTGGTTGTTGGTCTATGGCTGGCTGAGGGGGAGGGAGCCTTTGAATGCAGGGCAAGGTTGGGTTTAGGTCTCTGCTTCTATAACAAGCAAATTTCCTGCCCTGTCCCTTTCTTCAGAGATTTGGCAACATGAAAAGATGTGAATGGGAGTTTTTTGGAAGAGCAATCTTTAGCAAAAGCCATGAGGTTTTGAGGGCTACTTCTGTAGTGTTTGTCTTACTTATAGTAACCATGACAAGATTTTAAAAAATCTTTTCCATTGGCTTCTGGTTGCCTTTGATAGGGACTTACAGTTGTCATAGGACGGCCCTGATTAGCCTGGCCATCCCTATCTGCTATTGCAGAATTAACTTTGAAGTGCTGCTCTGCGTCGTCTTCTTTCTACGCGTTTGAAACTTTATAGAATTTTTAAGTGCTTCCTTAGCGCTGCCTGGGTGTAGCTCGGACTGGCAGTGAAGCCTTGAGAAAGAGCCTGTGTAGATCCCAGTAAATCCCTTCTTGAGTTACTTCCATGATGCAAGCGGAGCGGTGCCTGGTGAGGTGGCAACGCGTGCCGAGGAAATCAAAGCCTATTAATGGTGGCTGTAATGTCACCAGTTCTGATGGGGAGGGAGGGCTTGGGCAGGCTCCTGTTTTGACAGCTGTCCCAAAGGAACAGCTGGGTTACCTGGCTGGCAGGCAGCCAGGGAGAGGAATGTTTCTCCTTCTGGGTTGAGTTAGTCCCTAGACAGGTTCCGCTGGCAACCGGCAGCTGCTGCTGCAGAGCACTCGCTGCTGCCTCCTTTGAGGTGGGATGTTATGGCAGGACCTGTGTGAAAAGAATACTTTCAGGTCAGAAATCCCTTTGTAGAGGGAGGGGAGGTAATGGGGGAATTCGAGATTTAGTCTAAAATAACGCTGACTGATGACCACGCTGTTCGTTAGCGCAACGCACCAATTTTTTTTTGCCAAATCAGAGCTCTGGCTGCTGAGGGCAGCACAAACCTGGACAGAGCATTTCGTGCTGTGAGTTAGCAGTGTGGCTAAGGATATCACTGAATTCGCTGAGGTGGTAGTATTGAACGTTTTTAGCTTCATCAATTCAGAGAAGAGCCAAGCCTTGCTGAAATGTGAAGCTTAAACTATGGCCGCTAAGATGATTTCTGCCTAAGCTTTGGCTCCGACAGCTGCGTCACCCTTACTGGGGGCACATGGCTGTGCAGGTACAGGAACACTGATGGTGTTTCCTGTGCTGACAGTCACCGGGTGACCTTTGGCTGATGAACGGCTGAAGTGGCTCTTACCTGTCATGTTGAAAGCAACCCTTGGCCTTTGCCACTGTTACCAGGATAAGACTTTTCTCTCTCCAGATGTCCAAGATGATTACGAGAAACCTGCTGGCTGTACTCAGCGTGCAGGAATCCAGAGCGCGGGAGTTAACAGTGGCAAATGGCACCGTCTGCCCCTCGTGTGAGGACATGCTAAGCAGGTGCTGTGCTGAAGCTCAGAGACGCACACAAAGTGTAAAACTGAGAATTCCAGCTGTGCAGAAACTCTGCTCTGAGGTTGACAAATTTGTCTGAAACTGGGGCAGAATGAGGTGAGCTCACTCTCTGCGGTGCTGACCGATCAACTTTAAATCCAGCACAGTGAATACCACATCAGGGAAAAGCAAGTGGGAAATACAGCTGAAGAGCTCCAGGCAGGACCAGCTGGCCCAGGCAGAGATAAACAGACCAGTGCCAATGGGACATGTTCCTCGGAGTGCTCTCATCTGGAGAGTGCTGCTCCAGCAATACTGTCAGGATTCCCATCTGCCACACGTTTTCCTCATTTCAAAAGATTTGTTCAAGTCTTGCTGGTCATGACAGTGGCTAAATCAAGCTCTGGGTGATGATCTGTAGCAACTCCAATCTGTCAAACGGGTCTCCAGGGGTAAAGGAAGAACAGAGACATGATGTAGTGTAGCGTTAGTCCTAGGCACTGATGCGCTCCTGGCTGAGGAACATATAAAGGAACAAAGGCATGGGCTTGTGGGGACAGGGTGTGGAATGGTTTATGGCAACTGGAGTTTCTTGCTTCTGGTTGGGGTAGATCAGTTGCTCTTTGAAGGCTGGCAGGGTTCACACACAAGCCATATAAAGGCAGGTGAAATGGAGACTCCTGAGCCCAAGAATGAGCTGAGGATGGCTAGTTCAAAGGACATGGACCTGTTGGGGGTGTCTGGAAAACACCAGAGAGTGGGAAGAAGTTGTTTTGTAAGCCTGATGTGATTATGAACAAAATTTTAAGCTACTTATGTTACTATTGTGCCTCCAGGACTGGATTATTTCTTTAGTACCCCACTGATCTTTACGCTAACTAGACTAATGTATAATGGCATTATGCAGAAAGTCAAAGGAAGGTAACATAAAAGTTGCATATGTATTCCACCCTGAAGAATATAGATAAGTGTTCAAAAGTGTTTCCAGGGCTATTCACTGTCTCCACTCCCTTGGTTTTGGTGGGAATATTGTTGCCCTTATTTTTATATTGGATAAGTGAGGACAAAAGTGTAGTTGGGAATGTGCAGCGGCAGACAGTCATAAGCAAAGCTTAAATAATCTGAAGATTGGTTCTATCTTGTCCCTTATTCCAGTAGGCTTTTTAGCTGAATTATAATGAAAAGCCCCTGTTCTCCCTGTTGGCAGAGACACTGGAGCTCACACTGAAACAAGGTCAGCTCTAAGTCTCTGTAAACAAATAAGAACTAGATGGGGATGGGAGTGCTGGGAGAAGGAGTGCAGGACCCCTGCACTCTCATCTGCAGGGCAAACCAAACAGCATGACACAGCAGCAGGTGTCACTGTGTGTTTTGGAGCTCCTCACATTGCGGCCAAAGAACGGGTGGCACAGTCACACCTACCCATGGCAAATCCACAGGTAAGGTCACCAGAACTTGTTTATCACCAGTATTCTTTCCCCAGCTGACTTTGAGGTGATACATGTGGATAGCAACACCCTACCCACAGGCTGGTGTTGGGGAAGGAAAGGGACACCCAGCCCTCCAAAACTGAAGAAGAGATCTGGCAGTCACTGTGTGGCTTTGTAACACACTGAGACCGAATTCTTGTGTGTATCCTGACCTCAGTGCTTCAGCTTTCCATTTGTGGGCCTCAGGTACTCGGTTCTGCTGCCAAGTAGAGATGTGTTGGCCACCTTCCCCTCTACTCTGCTGGCAAACCTTGTGTCCCCCTTCTCCTGACTGCAGGAGGGCGGTAGAGTATCCTCTCTTTTGTACTCCAAAATTATAACTCTTTTGTTGCTGGTATGTTGTTAAGCTAATGACATTCACAGGCCAGCTCTTGTTCCAGTGAAGGCAAAATTCAGGGCTCTTGGCATGCGTGTAGGGTCTGAGGCTACACGAAAATTTATTTTGGGTAAAAAAATTAATTAAGCATTGCTTTGTGGAAAGGTTTACACTTGATCATAGAAAACTGAAAGTCCTTGTACTTACTTGTCATTGCCTCGTAGGAATAAAGGAATGCAGGGTGGAGTTTGATAGAATAGGTTCAGATTTGGTTGATTAATGCCCTGTCTGCTGTTCTTTCAGCTACATCATTGAGAAGGGGGTGTGTTATCTGGTCCTGTGTGAAGCTGCATTCCCCAAGAAACTGGCCTTTGCATATCTGGAAGACTTGCACTCAGAGTTTGATGAGCAGCATGGCAAGAAGGTTCCAACGGTCTCCAGGCCCTATTCCTTCATTGAATTCGGTGAGGTCCCTCTCTTTGTGTCTGGTTGGGAAACTTCTTGCTGGGACAGGCAGCAGCAGCAGCCACAGGATCCTCTCCAGCTTGGTGTATGGAATTAACAATTTAACCTCTTCGTGGCACTAGAGACATGGGCATTTTGAGCAGGAGAATAGAGAAGTGGTAGGGAAATGGTACATGTCCTTTGATTCAGATTTCCTGCTTTTAGTCTCTTGGCCTTGCTCCAGTGCAAGGAGCATGTAGTCTTTTTTTTGGCAGTATTTCCATGTAGTCTTCTGGCTGTCGCAGCAATGCTCCCACTCCTTCAGCAGCCAGGTTGCTCTTAGGTGAGATCCCCTCTGATAGCCCCGTCTCATTCCAGACACTTACATCCAGAAAACCAAGAAGCTCTACATTGATAGCCGGGCGAGGAGGAACCTGGGCTCCATCAACACAGAGCTGCAAGATGTGCAGAGGATTATGGTGGCCAACATCGAGGAAGTCTTACAGCGAGGAGAGGCACTTTCAGGTACTGGGAGTGTGTCTCAGTTTAAATGAGACACAGGTAAAATTAAATTATGTCCAGGAAGGAATAACAGCCCTTTATTAAAAGTATAAATGTATTGACACAAACTATTAA
>JAWMRA010000005.1:30300923-30402300 GCA_035584735.1 Pseudotriccus pelzelni | reverse complement strand
CCTACTCCCCACATTACCTCCCCTCCCCACGGTCCATCCCCTCTTCCCCATCACCCCCATTCCCGCTGTCCCGTTATCCCCCTCCCCGGCTCCATCCGCCCGCCCCGCCCCGGCCCCGCCCCTCCCCTCGCGGTGCTGGCGCCCCCTGGCGGCGCTCTGGCCCGGGCGGGGCGGGGCGTGTCCCGGCGCGGCGGAGGAAGCGGGGGCGTTGCGGTTGGGCCGTGTGTCCCTCCGCGCCGCCGGGCGCCCAGATCCCTCCGCCGAGCCGGTGGCGGCGGGAGCGGCCGTGGCCATGGCCCGCGGAGCGGGGCCCGCGCTCGCCGCGCTGCTCGCCCTGGTGCTGGCCGTGCTCCGCCGCGCCGAGCCCGCCGCCGGTGAGTGCCGGGGGGCGCGGGGGGCTGGTGTGTGTGTGGGTGTGCGTGCGTGTGTGCGCGGAGCGAGGGGCTGCGCGGGGGCGGCGGGACCCGCCGCCTTCCCCCCGCGCCCGCCGGGTTCGGGCACCCGCGCCCGGGTGTCGCCGCGCGGGGCCGCCGGGGCTCGGCGTGAGCTCCCGGTGCGGGCGCTCACCCCGCCGCCGCCCCCGGCCCGCACCGGGAGCCGCGCTCCCGTGGGAACGGCGCTCCCCGCGGGACCCACGCGCGGCGGGAAAGCCGCCCCTGGATGGCGGAGCCGGGCCGGGATGGATGTGCCGCCGCCGCTCCCGGGGAGCTGCAGCGCTGGGCTTTAAAAACGCGGGCAGTAAAGGGTTTGCGGCGCCCGGCGCTCCGCATACCTGCGCACCGAGCCTTTGTTGGGGGCATTCCTGCACACACGGAGGGAATCTCGCCGTGTCCTCTTCCTCCTCCTTTTAGTCAGTCCAGGCGCGCTGAAGCCATGTGTGCACAGCTGGAGAAAGCGCCGCTTTTTGTCACTGTTCCCCCTTGCACGCTGGCGTTTTCAGTATGTTTTACAGCTGGGCTGGAACATTGGTCCGCAGACATAACCGGTGGGTTCTGGTGGATCTCCTGCTCCTGGAGTAAAGCTTGTGCAGCCTTGCAGCGCATTAAAGCTATCGAGGACCAGCAGTGACTTCTCATTCCTTCTCGTTATTCCTGAGAGGCTGGATTGCTCTTCCGATGACTTGTGAACAGTGCAGCGATGGGAGAAGGTGTTAGTGGAAGTTGTTTAGAGCATGAGCGAGCAAGACGTTGATAATTAGTTTTGTTGTTCGGTATGGTTAGGAGTGGAAATTGTCATCTGCAGAGTTTTAACCACTTCTGCTGGTTTGGACACAGAGTAGTTGGTCAATCAGTCTATCTGTTTTGACTTTGAAATGGTCATTATTTATCTCTTGGGAGAAATGTTTGTTTGTTTTTTCCGGTGACCCCCCCCGAAATGTGACTTACTTAGTTTTACTAATACGTTGCAAGAAGACGGTTGGAGTTAAAAAAAAGTTGTTTTACCGAATGTATTTTGGCCAGGTTTGCTCAAAAGCGGATGGAAAATTCAAGGGTCTTTCAAGTGTAAGCGTCTTATAAATTCAGAAATATATTTTCTTGCTAGGGTAGAGGTATGGTGCGTAGTAGGACTGTTTTTTCTGGAAACGGCTTGCATGGTCAGATATAAGATGGCAAAATACTACTTTTGTGAAGACTGGATGTCGTGTCCACTTATTAAAACTGCACTTTCATGCCAGCAATTTACCAGCTTATTGCTGGCCCTACTGGTTCCTTTCCTGATGGGCTGAGAGGAGAAGCAGCTGTGGCATCACTTGTTGTCACTTGCCAGGGTATGGATACCTGTAAGGCTGGTTGAGGTCTTCCCATTCTGCCAAAGTTTTTGGCTTTGTGGGTGAAATCTCTTCCCGGGCTGAAAGTGACTCCTTGTTTTCACGAGATACTGACCTGCATCTTGTTCTTGGGAGTGGGAGCTGTGGCTTGAATTAATGAGAAAGGGAAAGATGAAATCACCGAAAGGGTATTTTCAGGTGCGTCTTCAACTGGCTCTTGTGCAAGAAAGGGCAGGTACCTGATGTCAGCCCTCTTGGTCAATAAATAGGAGGCTCCTGGATGCACTAAACGCTATGGTTTGGACTACTCAGCCCTGCCTCATCATGCAAGCCCCATGGTGCAGTAACTCGCTTTTCCAGTTTAGTTTTGCAAAGGGCTGCAGTTGAAGGTGCAGTGAGCTGGGGTGGGGCAGCAACACCTGCGCTTTTGGTGAGGATACTCACCTGATAATTGGCTGTGAAAGATTCCCTTCTCTTCTGATCGGGCTGGAATCCTGGCTGTTAAGCCCACCCTAATTACCCACTGTCGTTAAGTCTGGAGTTCTGCCTCACCGGGCTGCTGTTGACTGCCAGCCCGTTTCTCTAACAGGTTACAATGCATTTTTAATCAGTGCTGCGCTGGCGTGGACTGCAGTTTGAAGTCTTTAGTATTCAAACAGTGAAACTTTGGAGGATTTCAGATAATGCTGACAGCACCGGTCTGCTTGTTATGGATTTGCTTATGGGAGAGCAAGTTGGACTTGATTTTCTGAAGCTGTTACTGTCTATCAAATTTGTTCTTATCAAAGATGCTGATTTAGACTTTCAAAAGGGAACGCGATGAGAATCTTGTTAACTCGCATCACTTCCTGCAGGGCATAACTTAGTCAGATTAGGAATACGTGAAGATCCTCCTGCTGATGTTCTCAGGACTTGAATCCTTGGGAAAGGAGGACTCACGCCCCTGGTGGCATTTGGCATTCGAATGAATATCTTACAGTGGATGGGTAGGGTTTTCATCAGCTTCCACAGCTACTGACTTTTTTTTTTTTAATTGTTGCTGTTGCAATAGATGGGTGATTCCCTTCAGTAGGCTCTGCTCGTGTCCAGCTTCTCCCATTTTTAAAACTGGTGCCTGTGCCATGAGAGGGTATGGGTGGCTGGACTTTGAACCCAGGAAAAGGAGTAGATGGAAAAGCAGCATCAGGACTCTGGCAGCCTGTTTCTTCTGGAGTTGGTATCCAAACCAAGCAGTCATGCTTTGTCACTCCAGATGTAACTTCGTTTCCTTTAAGTTTGTACTCTTGGCTAATGACTGTTAAGTGGAGAATGGATATAGTGATTTTAAATCTCATCCCTCCTTTGGGATGTGTTTGGGAGATGTTGGAGGAGAAAAGGACCTCTCCGAAGCATCTGTGTAAAAAAAAAAAAAAAGGTCCTTTTGCGGAATTATTCTTAGTTTTTATGAATTCACTTTGAAATCACCTCGACAAGAGAAGTCAAGGGCTGTCAGTGCCCGCCTAGAAGAAACAGTGCTTACATCGTTCTAAACAGGGTCATCTGAGATCTGCAGAAATAATCGTCCGTTCTGTTTGGAAAATAATCTGTTCCTAGGGCACATGTCCTTTTTTTAGACTGCTGTGGGGATGAAAAAAGAGCTTTGTATCTCAAAATGGCACGGGCGTCTGCTGTTTGTTCCGTGCAGCAAGTCTTCATCTTGCTCCTCTGACAACACCCCGGACTGCTGCGGAAGCGCTGCTCAGCACAAGTAGTGGGATAACATTTCTGCACAGGCAAACATGCTTAATGTTCAAATTAATAAAGATTTAGTGCCGGAGAATGACGGAAGACTCTTGGAGAAGAGGCGAGCATGGCTCCTGCCTGCCAGATTGCCATGGAAACACCAATACCTCTTCAGCTCTTTAATTGCCTTCCCTACATTTTTTTGTTGGAAACTTTTTTTTTTCGCCCCCCTCCAACTAAGTTCTTTATGTTGCAGTTCTGGATTTTAGGCATTTTGGCTTTGTTTGGAAAACTGAAAATAGGGGAAGGCAGGGAACAGTAGCTTTGTAAGGAGATGGAGAACATGGCGACTGACAGTCTTCGAACTGTGTTACAAGTTCATCCTGAATTCAATAGTATTATAACGTGAGCTTTTATCAGTAGTTGTTCAGCAGCAACAGTATCACATGAACTGTAGCTGCATCTAATATAAATAAATCATCCTGTAGCTTCCTGGGCCTAAGAGCCTGATGACAAAAAACTTCAGCTCTACTTGTGAATTTGCATGATGGTCCTCAGCTCTGTTCACAGGGGGGCTAATTAGTAGTTTTTGCCGTTCCTAGGTGTTCAGAGGAGAGATCTGAAACAGATGATGGCAGGGCATGGAGTTTTGTGTGTCTGAGAGAGCTGCATATAGTCAGAGTTGCTGTTGGCATTCTTGAATTAAAAAAAACCAACCTGATGAATTTACATAGCAGAACTTCTTTACTGGCTGGTTCTTCTGAAAGCCACTTAAATATTCTCTTCTCAAATTTTTTACACTTGTCTAGACACATTAGTAAAGGAAACCAGTTTAGATATTGGAGTTTTCTCTCCCAAAAAGTATGGGGTGTTGGTTGACTGCCTTCACACTCCTCTGAGCTCTGCTTAGCTTCTTAGCTGATGAGTCTTGTATTATCCAATCGATTTCAGGCTTTTGTATGTAAAAACATTGGAGATGTCTTAATCTGATTAAAGCATTTTACTCTACTATTTCCATGCCCTGTAGACAAGTTTTGTCCTTAACTACTACCCTCTCTCTATGAAGTGCAAACTGGTCAGCTTGTTTAAATTCCCCAAATGTTAATAGTTTCTAAATCAGAGCGGAGTATAAGGCTTTACCCCTTTTTCACAGTAAGGATTTTTACCAGTTTGCTTCCTTCGTCCTCTTTGTGGCTGCCATGGGATGATCTGTTCTTCACAGAAAAAGAAAAAGCTCTTTTCCTATTTTCAGCTAGCTGTTATTTACTATGGGTTCTTCCCTGGTATTATTTACTATGGGTTCTCCCCTGGTACGTAATCTCACTGGAACTGTAATCTCTTGAGGTTAGTGAACAGTGTAATTAGTCCTTTGTGGTTTTCCTCCAAAATTTTGTTATCTTTTGTGTGTTCTCTCCATATGTGCAGCGCTGCTTACTCCTTACCAGCTTTCTCAGCAGTTGTTTGTGTGGTGCGTGGTGCTGCTGTGGAAGGATTTTGTCCCTTTCTGAGGGCCTTCCTCCAGAATGTACCTCATGTTTCAGCATTTGCCCTTAACTGCTTTTTTCACGCTCTGTTTTTCCTGAAGGGAATCAGCAGCTGGTTTTTGCTTCCTTGCAATTTGAGACCCCCTCGATTTGTTGCGTAGCTGGTGTTTCTGGCCACGCTGATGGTCGTCCTCTTCGGAGCCCATCCACCTCTGACAAACAACCTTGAGCGTGGGATTTTCCATGCATCTTGTGTTGCTGTTGTTTGAGGGCTTCAAAAATTTTCTCTCCTTTATCTTAACACATAATGGGCAGCACAGTTGAAATGTCAGGATGTTTCTCATGAATCTCAGTCAAGACAGAAAATACACTGACTGCTTAAATGTTATTGAAACCTATTTTGTCCTTCAGTTTTCTTTCTAGTCCTAAATGTGGTTTTAGGCTGACTTTTTTTTTGTATGTCCAAGTAGGTTGTTTTCCCCCCTCTCCCATGGGAGGTTTTGAACCTATGGACAAGTTTCAACCACAGATAACAAAAGGTCTTGGTTCTGATACTTACTGAAAAATTTATGGACAGAAAGAGGTTATAGTGTCCTTTCGAGGAGAAAGCTGTACTAGCAGCTCAGCTGCGTTCTCTGCCAGAATATCACTCTCCCCTTATTTACAGTAAAACCTTTGGTCAGAGCCTGTACCTTCTTAGATGCAGGATAATCAACCACAAAGCTACAGTAAACCAGCTTTATAATGTCTCTTTCTCACAGCATCAATTGTTTTGGTATTTTTAATTTTTATTTCTGCTTGACTTTTTCTGAATTTGTGGGCAAGGAGTTTATTGGCACTACTTTCCTTTTAGTAGTTGCAACAAGGCCCTTTCAGACTCGCTCTGATTATGGATCTGTTTTCCTATATCAAAGCTCTTTTAAAAGCTGAGCTCTGACACAACTTCTGATCTTAACCCTTCAGTATTTCTTTTCATTTTCTAGCCTAGAAAATATCTGAATTTATAGCAGGCAGATGAAGTGTGGAAACCAAATCACAACTTCCAGATCATCTTGGCATTCTAAAGAACAATGAGGCAGAAACAAAACTTTTCTTTTTCTCCTAGATTTGCTGTAACTGTCTCTTTAGTCAAAAAAAGGAAAATTAAACCTAGGTGACATTGCGTTCCAGTTAAGTGTGAGCTTTGGATTTGGGTATTAAGAATTTCAACACTCTCTTATGTATCTGTGAGTAACGCATTCTGCTTGTGCTTGTTTTACAGCAGCGGACACTTATTTTCCCCTCTGGCCTTGGAAAATAGTTCTAGTAGGATGTTAAATGTCACTTCAGAGTTTGCATCTCATTGCAGGAACGTGCAACGTTTGTACAGACTCCAGGCTGGGTTGTATTGCTAGTAGTGTTCATCTCCCCTGCACTTAGAGCCCTTATCTGAGGAATCCTTCAAACTCAGCTACAGCGACTGCCAGAAATTGGGTACTCCTTTCAGAAATGGTGGCCTGCCCATTTCGTGAGAAGCCAGTCTTTCAAAAATCATGGGGTGTCTTCCCAGTAGTCCCTAAAGGGACTGATAAAAATTGTGAAGCAATTGAGTACCTGAGAAAGCCACGGGATTTCCCCTTGAAGACGTGCTGGCATATGGGAGCAAGCCTTCCACCGCACCAGGGTGTGAGGGCTGGAAACATCGCTGCTTGTGCTTGGTCTGGGCTAACCCGGCTTCTGGTAGTCTCGGTGGTTTCGTCAAGCTGTGGCAAGTCCAGAAAACCACCTAACAATTCACCATTTCTGTTTTTGATAAACGCAGAAGAAAACTGTCAAAATCAGCGTGTCGGACTGGAAGCCTTGACAGCGTGCTGGTGCTCTCTATATATGGCTTCTAGAAAAGTGGCTTTATCTTTTCAGGACAAGGCTGTGTTCTCTCATGCTGTACGCACCGGAGTATTCCCCGGTAACATAATGGCTGTAGTGAAACAAAGTTTTTATGCTGCTGAGGTAGAAGGTAAAGTTCCTGATACTGTTAACTCTTGAGCTCAACATGGTAGAGTAGCAGAGAAGTAGCTTTTGAAGTAAGCAGTGTTGAAATGCCTTGGTTTTTGCATGCATTGTGAAATTGTGAAAGATATCATGAAATACAGGAAGACAGTGCTTTGTGCAAAGAAATGCTAATTTTACTGTGAGAACTGTAGTCTTCGATTTCCCTTGTGATTTTTTTTTTAAAGAAGTCACGTGGCTCTTTAATACTCATTTTAATGCAGAATATGGTTACATTTACATTCACTTCAGCTTTAGTTGCATTTCAGAATAGTTACTTTCAGCCTATTTTAGTCCAAAGCTGAAAAGAAATACAAAAATATTTTGTACTTAGTGTCTTTCACTTCTGAGTTACTATAGACAAAATATATATTTAAAAATTTATTGCCCCATTGTCTCTGTTAAAGCTTTGTAAGGGCTGGTAGTAGTTTAATGACCTGCTAAACAGCAGTTCAGGGTGGGAATAATTTGTCAAAAACCTGGGCAAAAATTAATCATTAGTTTGCTAAAGCCTCTCTGCTGTGTCTGTGTTTGGCTCAGCAAGCCAAACTGGAATCGCTGATTTGGATCCTTACTGTGACCCCGAAAAGCCATCAGCCTCTTGTTCCCCTCGGTGCAGTTGTGCTGCGAGGTGTTTTTGGCCAAGTGCTAGTTAAGCTTTTACTATGCGGGTTACAAAATCAACTGGCTGCTCGGTTCTCACTGGGGACGCGGGTACTCGACGAGATTACAAAATTGTGTTTGAAAGCTTGAGCACAAAAGAAATAATCCTCTGAGTATTTGCTTCACTGGCTTGATTGGTGTGAAAAGAATGAAAATTCAAGGTAGTGAGATGAGAATACCAAGCCTGCTTCCCCTCGTGGTTCTCTGAAATGTGGGAAGGCTTGCTCTGACCCTCCTCCATTTCCCTGGAGTAGCATGGGTGGTGGGAGTTGTTGGAATCATTACACTTTCTCTTGGACGCAGTGCAGTTTCTCTTGGACACAGTGTAACCGAGCTCTGCTAACTGGAGCTAATCTTCGCTGTGAAAACAAGCTGCTGCAGTGTTAGACAGCGGCAGATGAAGTTGGGAGTCAAAGCCATGTGGATGTTGCCGTTAAATGGGATAAAAATTGTCAGACAGGTGCAAATCAGCATAAGCGTTCTTGCTCTCTGTGGGAGGGAATGCCGTGCAAAATCCGTGCTAATATTTCGGTCGCTTAGTTACCCTGACCTCGGGGGTTATCTGAAAGAGCCTCAGAGTGGAATTTTGTTCATTTCCTGAGAGCTCTGCAGAAGCAGTGCCATCCAAGTGCCCCTTTTTCAGAAATCAAGTTAACAGCAACAAGCATACTTGTATTGTGGGAAACACTGATAATTTTCCCGGGGAACTGAGTTTAATTTAACTGTATTCTCTATAGGGGTTGCAAGCGTGAACCGTCCCTACAGTGCCTCGTAGTGCGTGTGACCTGTTTATGTGCTCCAGGGTTATTGAGAAATAACACTTCAAGCCCTGGACAGCAGAACTAAAGTCTGTTCCAAGTTGTCCAATTGCTGAACTGAATTTGGTTGCTGGTTGCAGGGAGAGCTTAGTGGGACTGGTGTGTTAACTCTTCTGTTTCTGAATCCCATTCCTTAGGTCACCAGCGTATCAACTTCAGTGGTGGTTTGGACCAGTTTTCCCCTGGTGCCCCTTACTGAATTTGTATTGGAAATTTAATACCTCTTGGGGAAAGGAAAACCATCCTTAAAAAAAAAAAAAGAGGGGGGTGTCAATCTGCCTTACAGCAGCTGGCAGCTTGGGTGGCTGGGTATTATTGATGCCTGGGGGTGCCTTTAATTGAGATTGGTTAAATGCTTTCCCAAATACAATAAGGTTGTGGAAATGATATCCATGAAGGAATGGAATTGTTTGAGTTTGGGGGTCAGGAAACAGCACTGGAGGCTGGGAAGAGCTTTTGACTTCTCTTAGTATGTGGATAAGTTTGGGATAGAACCCAGGTGATCTGGTTCCAGGAGCTTTATCTGCTAGTTTGGTGCTATTTAAATGGCAGGCTGTGGTCTAGGTGGACCGGCTAAATTTTTGTGGTTCCAGAGTGCCCTCTACTCCTGCAGGGTTTCATAATTCCCACCCTTCTGGTCACTTCAGAAACAGGCACTGAGTGCTGCTTCAGGTCCCTGCGGAGGGACAAGCACTTGCCAGAGCTGGAGCTGATGTGTTGGTTCCATCAGGAGAGACTTCGCTAGAGCTTCCAGTAGATTTGGATTAAAGAAAGTGGTTAACAGCTCTGATGTTTTCACTTACTCTCAAACACAATTCTGTCTGAAATCAGGATGCCACAACAGTAGATGTTGCAGAAAATTCTGGAATGCTAGAGATATTTGGCAGGTGAGCTCACGAGGGACGGATGCCCCTGTTTCAGTGCCAAGTGTTCCTAGAGATAGTAAAAAAGACGGAAAGAGTTTGAGACAAAATATTCTGTAAGAAGGCTTAGGGGTAGTTGCCTCTTCTTTCAGAGACTTTCAGTCCAGAATTGTGATCAGAAAGTAGCAACTGGGGACATTTAACCCAAAATATGCAGGTGCTGACATGAATGCCTTTGTAGCTTGCTGAAATTACTGCATGCTTTGCTTTGAAAATCTACCCAACAGAAATTCTGGAAAGATTTGGTTGCCTGATGAACAAATCTGTATTTGATTCTTCTTTCAGTCTGGGTCTTTTGATGCTGCCAGAGATGAAATTAACCTCTGTGATAGTGTCTTTGTTTTTGTTCCAGCCCTATAAAATTTTCATTTGCCCAAATATGCTAATGAAGCTTTGACTTGACATGTATTTTGGCTACTGATTTGACTGTTTTCTTCTCTTTCAGCTTTGCAGTGTATGGATGATTCCAGGCCATGTGTTAATGAGGGAAAGTGCATTCCGTATCAAAATGGTACAGGATATTGCAAGTAAGTTGGTTTCATTTTTAATCCATTTAATTACCAATCTCTCATTCAGGGTCCTAGCCAGAGAGGAAATGTGAATTCTTAAGACTTTCTTACTGGGTGCTTGCAGCATAAGTTTTAGGGCTGTTGATAATGTGTTACTTCTTGTGTGCTAGCTTTTTTGTAATGTAAGAAATCTGGAATCCTTGGGTTTGGATCTCATCAGTAGGATGCCTTTGCGTTGGATGAGGAACCAAGGCCAAACCAATCACGGAGGTAAACTCTGCACCTTGTTTCTAGGCCCACAAGTTAAGCTGAAACTCTTCATCTTATAGCTTCCCTTACTTTTTAGAGCTTCAGCCCCAATTTGAATATTTTTGTGGTTTTTCAGAACGATTCTGCACTTTGAAGCGTGTCAGTTCCCTTCTACATCTTAAGAGCAAGTAATATCGGGGAGTTGCAAAAATAAACAAAACAGCCCAAACAAACATCCTGGTTTGTTTTTATTATGTAATTGATTTTGGTAAATGTTGACACCCATCTTCAGTGGTGCCTTCACTTTGATGCTGCGTGAAAAACTTGTCAGCAGAAGCTTTGATGGGGTATGTGGTATCTGGACAATGATATCACATCTATTTAAATGTAATTAACCTTTCAAACTGCAGTACTTGGATTTTTTTTTTCTTTTTAAAATGAAGGGATATTTTGCCAAAAGATGTATCCTCCTTGTTTGACAGGATTAATTTACAATGTCTGCAGTAAATAGATTATCTTCTAAACATTGTTTACTTCATTAGTGCAAGTTATGTAATTTTCTAGCATTCTAAATCACTATCTTAATGTCAGAATTCTTTAAATATTAGTGAGTTTGTCTTATTGATTCGGCCTAGCAAAAACACAGCTCTGCTGTTTACCCTTCTTTACAAATCCATCGTCCCCAGCCACAACCTTTAGTTCTCTATTAATATGGTACATAAAACTCAATACACTTAAATTGCACCTGTGACACACAAAGGGGAAATCATAATCTAATTTGAGGTTCTTCTCAGTTTCAAAGCAACCCCTGATGTGCTGAAAGGCCACAGAAAAGCAAATATGTGACTTGTTATTCCATGTAAGTTTCTTCTAAAGTTTCCAGCTCTTACTGCTTCCTAGTCTTTTCCTTTCCACGGCTTTTATGTTGATGTCAGCTGAAACAAGCTGCCCTTCTGAAAAGAAAGCTGGAACTTCTCCTGCTTTACTCTCGTATTTTGAGACTGAAACAAGAAACAGTGTGACGTTAGTAGGTCTTTCTGATGTGTACTTAGGCCTGGTAGTCTGGAGCCAAAGAATGTAGGTCACAATGAAGGTAATTAAACTGGTGTTGATGTTGGTGCTGCTTGTACCTTCCTAGGGATGTTTTTTTCAACTTGCATGTTTCTCTTAACCATGTCCTAACAATTGTTTTTTTATAGTCTGTTGGTTCATCTGATTAACTTCTGTTCACTATTTGTAGTGCAGTCCAGATCTTGACACATTTCCCTCATTACAATGGCAGCTTTGACCACTGTTATATTTTTTAGCGCACAGAGTTACTTATAATTCTAATGTTGCCTTCCTCCTTCTTGTGCAGAGTGTTCTTGCAGGTTTTAAGCCAACCCCTCCTTCAAGTAACAGCTCAGTTCCTTTGCAGGTGCCAGAGTAATTGGGAAGGCTAATAGAGGACTGCATACAGAGATTAGTATGTGTCTGTTTTTTTTTAGTTCTGGCTCAAGAACTCTTTTTGCAGAAAGGAAGGGAAGAAGTAGCAAAACCCACCTCAGTTGTGAAGTCTCTACCTTTAGCAGCCTGATTCTTAGCATCCTGTTTTGGTTTTAACTTTTTCTTTTTTTTTTTTTCCTGCACTATGAGGAACTCTGAATAGGGGAACTTTCAATCTAGTTTAGTAACCTAAATGACTTTCTGAATTTTTGGATGGCTGCAAGAGTATAAATGTTTTTGTTCAGGGGACTGAATTTCTTATTAAAACAAGCAACTGGGCTTCTGGCTCTGCAGGATCACTCAATGATTAGCTACACCTCCACCCCTTCCACTTTTCTCAAGTTATCTGCAGTACTTCCTCTGCTGAGCAATAAGTTATTCTAACGAGCTCTCTTCCTCTTTCTGTATCTCCTCTCAGCCGAGCTGTTTGTTGTTAGTGTGTGGTCAGGCCATCCAGTCAATCTTGCTGTCTGTAAGAATCAAGCTGATTCTTACATGGCTGAGGGAGAACCTGCATCAGCAGAAATCAAATGTCATAAGACATGAGTAAGCACTGATAACAAAGCACCTAGTCTAGATATTTGGCCCAGCAGCGAATGGCAGCTTAGCGCTTAAACAGCTTTCTTTGTCCGAAAATCCTGTAGCATCTACTCCATTAAAAAAAAAAAAAAAAGCTGGTTTTCTACTAAGAAACCTTTATTATGGTGTATCTGGCATCTGTTATGGGAACAGTGATTGTGACCCTTGTAAGGAAGCTGGGCTTGGATCTTTATCAGATTGCTCTTGTGAGCGCCCTTTAAGTAGCTCCGTTCCCTTGGTGACGCTGCTGGCCCACGGCTGTCGTTCTGTGGCACTGTTTGATAGAGTTACTGACCTCTTCTGACCTTGATTTTATATTTAGAAAATTACACATTCCTGTGTTTGCATCTTCCAAGGCCAGATTTTTTTGTGTGAGAGCTCTTTCTATACTCATTCAGTGACCAGCATGCTGAAGGTGCAGGCCTTGTTCTGAAGAACATGTCTGTATCTGCAGCAGCATTGGAGAGGGCACCCATCCTTCTGAGCTTGCAAAGTCCTGCTTTGACAAAAAGCATTTTCAGTTCAGTTTGCAGTTTGGCTTTGCATTGCACTGTGATGGGTTTTTTGTTCTGGTGGTGGTTTTAATCCCCCCTCAAAGGGGGGGATCTCCAGGCAGCCTTTTGCACACTGAGGTGTCAAGCATGAAGGAGTCTTCTGGCATCCTCACATATCCAGCAGAGAAGCAGGATAACGGTTCCTTCTTGCTTAACGCTAATTGTGAACATCACAGGAAAACTGTTTCTCGTCTTCCTGCTGCTGGATGACTGGGGAAGCAGTAGTAGGAAGAGTCTGTGGGATAGTGCTGTGAACTTGCAGTGTTTCTGCAGTTGCAGCAGGCTGGGAAGGTAGGTGTGGGTACAAGGAGCTGTTTCAAGGACAAGCAAAGCAGGGATTTTGGCATCACTGCCTGCTCTTTTCTGAGTGCAAGGATCTGCTCTGCTCTGCAGGTGGATGCAGGATTGAGCAGTCCCTTTGTGCTTGGAGTGGAGTCTCTTAACTGATTTCCGCATGTTTGACAGCTGTGACCTCTCCCAACTTCCCGCCCCAGTGACAGGGAGCAGAAGCAAGACTGTGCCAGGGAGAGAAGCATAAGTGGGAAGTGAGTTGACATAGGGATGCTCCAAGGTTTAGGGAGGAAACTGGGCCTTGCTACTTCTCATGCTTGGCAGGCTTTGAAGATTGAATTTTTGACCTTAGGACTGTTGCAATTCATGTGTCCAGAAGGGATAGCCATAGCTCTGTGTGCAACCAAGTACTGCTCTAAGGTCTTTTGTTAGTCCTGATGGTGTAAAAAGACCTCAGAGCTGTGCTTAGTCAAATGGGGAGACTGAGGTGCCGAAAGCATGGTCTCCTACAGCACATCCTTTCATGCCCCAAGCTGTCAGGGTTTGTGCAGCTTTGTGTGCTCCGCTCTTCGAGCAGTGTTTTTTCTCTCCAAGTGCAGAAGTTTGTGGACCTTTTACATTGCATGATAGAGTTTTTACCTCTTGTTTGCAGACTGGCAACAGGAGGACCTCAAAAAAGGCTAAACTCAACTCAGCAATAGCGTGGCAGTAAGGCTTCTATCCCAGTTTCAACCATCAGCAATTCCGACACCCTTGCCAGGCTTTTTCCTACCTTTCCTTCCAGCTAGATCTTCATAAATTAATTTTAACTTGGATTTAAGGGGACTTCTAGGGCTGAAGGCAAGATCTTAGACTGCAGCACTGCTTCTGAGACTGCAGCTGATATCTTCTTAGGATCTGTCTCAAGAGACTAATCACTCCTAGACCAGTGAATGGGGAATACCCGTAGGAGACCTTGTAGCAGGATGAGGTCTGAGAGTTTTCCAGAAGAGGCTAAATGCAGAAGTTGAAGTTGTCCCTTTCTGAGAATGGTCTGCCCTTTTCTGTTTCCTTCTCTCTCCTTTCAGAAGTTAAAGGAGACCCTTGAGACCAGGGCAGAGGAAAAAGGGGAGGGTACACACGCTGTTAGCTTCAGTTCTTGGGAACGGAGTTGTGACTTCAGTCACTCGGTCAAAATTTTCTATTGTGCAGACCAAAAGCTGTTCAGTGCTCTCTGATGGGCAGAAACAGCTGAACGAAACCTTGCCTGTTCAGACTGTGGCTGCTGTTGCTCCTTGGAGCACCGTGGAGTGGAAGGCTGGAGAGGCACTTTCTGTGCACGAGGGAACAATAGCCGTGTGCTGCTTTAAACCCGGAGCAGAGAGCCCGTCCCATCCCGTAGTTTGCATTCAAAGTATGACGCATAAATGGGTGCCTTGAGACATGGGAAGGAGCGTTTGTAAAGCTAACCAGAGAATCCTGTTCTCCCTCCTGAGAGGAGGTGTAGGTGTGGGAGTCAGAACCTGGGAGCCAGAGGGAAGTCTGGTTAAAATCTGTAACAAAATAGCTGAGGCCCTTCTCACGTCAGTCACCAGACTGCTTTTTTTTTTTTTCCCCTCTCTGTCGAAGCATCTTCCAGTCAAAGAGAAGGGAGTATTGGGTTGAGGGGGGGGGGGAAAGCAAGACTACTAGGAAATTCTTCCCTTCGCTTTTTAAATGAAAACCATCTGCTTCCTTCTGTACATCTCCAGATGATATCATGGCCCTGAGTAGAGAACTCCCATGAAAATCAAACATCTGGAAGTCTGGTTAAAATTGTCTATAAGGTGCATTTGAAGAGACTGTCTTGTGAATGTGCCCAGGCAAATATAGTATGGCAGATGAGGAAGTTTTTCCAACAGACCAGACATACTTTCCAGAAGTCTGTTGAGAGCATGAGAGAACTAAGTTTTGGAAGGTAACTTCAACGTGGTTTTGTGGCAGAAGAGCCAAAAGTGCAGCTTTTGTGAATCTTTTACTTTCACTTGCAGCATTAGGTTGTTAGAGTGAATGCAGCTCTGTGGATTTGTGGATACTTCAAACTGGGATAAATACCTTCTTTTTGTTTTTATGTCTCTTGTTTAGCTCCATGAGAGCCTGAGCTAAGGCAAATGCAGGCTGGAGCTGAAAAGGAGGAGGGGAAAAAAAAAAAAAGGCTGAGCTCTAAAGTATTTGTGCTGGAAAGTAGCCCAGAGAGAGTAAAGGAGAAGCTTTAATTAGAAGCAGCTGCATAGCTGATGCAGCCCACAGGACATTTTCCCATTTCAAACTCTCCAGCTTTCAGAAATCATGATTTGAATTAAGTTGTATGTGAAATTTGTTCTTAAAAGATTAAATTCCTGTTGAAGTAGGTTAAGAGACCTCATGTGTTTCCAGAAAGTGCCAGAACAAACTTCATCTTCCTGTTTCTTTTTCTGAGTGTAAGATGGAAAACTGAGGAGAAACAGTGGCTTTTATTTGGAAAAGATTTGGTTTCCTGTTCTGAGCATGTCATTTGGAGCTGACACAAGCTGCTACAATTTTAAGCTGCTCTGTAGACAAGTGGGTTGTTTGGTTTTTTTTTTTTTTTCTCTCCTAAAGGGAACTTGAAAGAGTAGTTTGGGATGAGAGCAGAGCAGGGGTGGTGGGAAGCTGGAGTTGCTGTTGAGTTTAATCATATCCTTTAAAAAAGTCGGGACTTAGACTGCACATTTGCAGTGTTTGCCTCTATTTTTAGAGAAACAATGTGGTGCCCAACATGAATCGGGGGCAAATATTTGCAGTTTTGTCTACACCAACATTTAGAACTAAATTACTAGTGTTTGTGCCTAGAAATGCTGATGACAGGAGACATGGTTGAAAATCTGGACTGTAGGTTTTTTGTTCTGTAGCGTTCAAAAAGGCTTGCACTGAATTGCTGGAGGGGAAAAGTTGCATAACTGTGTGACCAAGCACTTCTCCAGGAGGAGAATAAGATGGTGGGTACAAGGGCTGTGCGTACCTGACCTGCCATCTTTCCACAGGCAGGCACGTTGCCTCTGGCATATTCTGTAAGGCTTTGTCCTTCTAAATATAAAGAGCTGAAGTTTAAAAGAGCTCTTCCCTGCTGGAGCGTTCCCTCATGTTTTTCTGATTAGCCCTAGAAGATACCAGAACAAGCCTGGTCTTGGAGCGCTCTTCAGCTTTGTACCAAAACATTTGTGTACAAAATGCTGGGCTGTTTGTCTTAATCGGTGTTATCTAGGAGCAACAGTTAAATGCCCCTTCCAGCATCCCTGAGTGTTGGTGGGTGGGAGAGGAGACACATTTTGGTGGTTTGTTGCTTGTGGACAAAACATAAAATGTTCCTCTAGACTTTCTGGTTTGCTTTACAGTCTTTCAATGAAAAATCACTTTAGGACTCAACTTCTGGGTGTGTTTTGGTTTATTTAGTAGCTGTTAGTGGAGTGGGTGGTGTTGGAGGAGCCCTTGTCTGCGAGTGGCCTAGTTGGAGTTCTGTGAAGTTCTGGTTTGTTGCTCTTTCTTTCATGGTAAAGAGAACTAAAAGTGCATGTCCTGTGCCTGTGGCCTCTAGTCTGAGGAGGTTGGTGCACTGCTGACTGAGGACTGCTTAGCTGCCCAACCCCCCATCACTGATGGTGGTAAAACCAGAAGGAATCCCCTATGACCAAATCTTGTAAGACTTCTGGGGCTGAAGTTCAGTTTGTCTTTACACAGTTTGCTGGCTGCATATATAGGTGTCCAGAGACATGATTTAACCGTGGTTACCCAGACGGTCTCTGAGCAGAGCCAGCCAGTGCACCGTGTGCAGGCTTGAATGCCGTGGGAGTCGAGCAGTCCTCCAGCTTCTGGCACAGCTGTCTTTGCTGGGTGCCAGATTTCTGTGTGATTGAGCTCCTACAAAGCTGTGCTGTAGCCCGCTGGCGTTTGGACTGATTTCCAACCTGAATCGAGGAGGGATTTTTGGATGTTAAAGGAAGTCTATAGAACTGCCGTGGCTTAGGCCCAGAATACCCGAAGCCTCTTGTGTGATGTGGCTGCAGCTTACACTGACCGACAGCCTTCGGCTGTTACACCAGGGATGGCACAAGAGGCAGAGGATACTCTGCATTGCTACTGTCTCAGGATTTGCTGTCTGTAACTTTATTAATCCTGCCTTGCCTTGCAAAATCTCTTCTTTCATGTCTGTTCTCGGGTATGAAGTTGAAAGTATTAAGATACGGTGAAAGGAGCCTAATTTGGGTGTGGGCAATGGTAAATTGCAATTACGCACAGCTATTATGTGACTTTCCTGCTTTACACATATGGCTAAAGCTAGTTAATAAATTTTAACATGAGAAAAAACAGTTGTGGTCATCTAGTAATGACCCCTTGCATAACTTGGATAATAACCTCTCTGAACAGCTTTGTTTGAACTAGCGTGCATACTCTTCCTGAAACAGCCAATCCTGGTGTTCTTTTAAACAAGCATGAGTGATGGAGAAATTCCACTGCAACCTTAAATGTGTTATTCCAGTTGTTTCTCTGTGCTGCTGAGAGACTGTCTGTGACTAAAAATGAGAGTATTACCGTTTTTCTAATTTGGATTCATCTAGCTTCAACTTTTAAATGCTCAGATCTGTTATCCCTTGTGCTTTCTAGAGTGGGAATTATTGTTAAATCTGAGTTTTTCTAGGTACTTGGAGCTTTTGGTTAAGTGTCTCATTCCTTTTTTCCCTTTGATAAACAGACTGAGCCACCTGAGCTTTTTATCGTGGCCAGCTTTCTATTAATCATTACTGTTGGCTTCTTTGAATTCACTTCAGCTCTTCCTTCTTAAAGAGCAAACACCAGAACTCATCTAATGGTTGTGCCAAGCATTTATCAGGTGTAGCATAATCTCATTTATTCCTACTTTGATATTTGCTGTTTGTCCACAGAAAATATTCCTGGCCAAACATCTCGCTAGGAATTCACATTTATCTGACTGTTAGGACCCCCAGAGCAAGTATGCCATTCCCAGATCAGTCTCCTGTTTTGGGAGGGTTGCTGTGCATGTTTTGTTTCTAGATGTGTGACTTTGCAGTTCTAAAGTGCATTTTGGGTGCTGACTGCCTTGTTAAGCAGTTTGTCTTACTGTGGTCTGTCAAGAGCTTGTATTCTCTCTTACCTGCATGTTTGACCAGCAGTGAGGTTTTCTGCTGTTAATCATAGATAGGCATGTTGAATAGAATAGGAACAAAGGCAGATCCCTGTGGGATTCTGTTTAAAACACAGCTTCATGACCATACTTAGGTTTTACAATTCAGCTGAAAAAATCAATCCCGTTAGGGGTGGTGTTTTGTTGTGTTGGGGGTTTTTTGGTGTTGGTTGTTGGTTGGGTGATTGTTTTGGGGTTTTTTTGCCCTTCCAATCAACCATACACTTTTTAAGTGCTTAAGGAAAAGGGAGCCTTTCTGCTGATACATTCCAATGTGAGGACTAACTAGAGACTTCATGTATTTCTTGCAGTTGCATTCTCTTCCCTTTAGATTTTAGTAACTCATGGATTTAATAATTGCACCTCTCCTGATCTGGAACAAAACATATCTAATGTTCACCTCAGACTTGTTTTACAGTGAAATACATGTTCTCCCGGGCTGTGTGTGTCTTGGGTTACTCACCAGTTAAAGCATGTATCTGTGCATTATAGAAAAAACTGCAGGTGGACAGTCCTGCATGTTAGGTGCTATTTTTATCCAGTGCATACCCTTGCAGCTTTCTGCCACCTGAAAGAAGCAAATGGGACTGTGGGTGACACAGAGGTGGGCTTTGCAGGCTTGCTTGCCTGCATCCTTTATCTTTGGAAGTTAAATGGAAAATCTGTGGTACAAAGGCCAGCTAAAAGATGGATTACAGCTGACAAGCGTAGTCAGACTGTATTGACATAAGTTTAGGTTAGAGAGGAATAACTGCAATCATTCTGCAGTTGGAGATCTTTGTATAAAATATTGCCCTGGTTGTAGATAGTGTGTGTGTACTCGTTTTTCTGTGGGAGACAGAGGAACAATGACCTTGTCGTTAGGGTACTAGCCAGGGGCGTGGGAGACCTGACTGCAGTGCTTGTGTTGCTATTTGAGTGCAGGCTTCAGCATGTCCCAGTCCCAGATGCACTTATCAACATGAGGATAACAGTATATTCCTGTCTCACGGGAGTGTTGTGGAGAAAGATCTGCTACAGATCTGCAGGCCCCCAGACACTGCATTTCTACAATGTTTATAAATATTGTGAAAGATGGATAATACCTGATGTTAATACCTATTAAACTGCTTGATTTTCTCCTAAAAAAGGATGCTTGTTAGAATGGGAGTAGGTGTGAGGAGTTATTTCTCAGCAATTCTTTAACACTTAGGCTTTTAGTGAAGTTTTGAAGGGAAGTGCAAGAACGAGGTTCTGCATTTGATGTAACTGTGATTGAATGTGGTGCTTATTTATTTTGTAACAGGCGATTTCACAACTTGAACCTAAGTTTTCAGTGATCTCATTTGAGACAGTCCCACAGGAAGTCCCTGTTACATCTGTGATGTAAATGTTTAGGTTTGTTAGTGTTACTGTTAATTATGGCAAGTTTCAAGACTTTCGGTGGCCGTGGAACTTCCTTCCTGGAATCTTCCCAGGGCAGCAAGGCTTCAGGTGAGTGTGCTGCAATTCATTTCTTCTCTGTTGCAGGTGTCGAGAAGGCTTTCTTGGAGACTACTGTCAGTACAGAAACCCCTGTGAGAGCAATACCTGCAAGAACGGGGGAACCTGTGAAGTTGCCTCTCTGATAGGGAAGCCTACCTGCAAGTGTGCTCCAGGATTCACAGGAGAGGACTGTCAGTACTCAGAATCACACCTCTGCTACGTGTCTCAGCCCTGCCTGAATGGAGGAACTTGTCATCCCCTCGGCCAGGAAACGTACGAGTGCGTCTGTCCTCCAGGTTACACAGGTGGGCTTCTGCATTTGTACCTCCAGACTCCCTCCTTTGTGAGTTGCTTCATCCTGGAATGTTCTGGGGCAGTTGTATTGTGCTCTCAAGTTCTCTAACTCCAGCACAAAAAAATGAGAGGAAGTCTAAATGACTGCATGACCAAAAAAAGCAAAGGGGAATAGGGACTCAACTCCCTACCCTTTACACGTCAGCAGAAAAATATTTGGATCTTGTGGGGTTGTCCACGTGGGAAAACTGAGTGCAGAAGCTACTCTGGAGTGGCTGTTACACTTTGAATTCAGAGTCTAGTTTCTAGGGGAAAAAAAGAAGACAGCAAATTTGGCCAGCAAAAGCTTTCTGTGGGAAAACTATAATTGGATCCCTGAGGGGGGAAGCATGGAAACTTACTCTTTTCACTCTTGAAGGGGATGTAGAAGAAGAGTAACTGTCAGTGTGTAGTATGATTTCAGGTCATGGGTTATTTTTATAAATCACAACATTCTATGTCTTGCTGCTACTCTGTAAATGACTTCATACTGTAACCACAAAAGAATTTTAGTTTCAAATGTAATACTGTAAAATGCAGACATCAGTTTTCCTGTAATAATGCAAAGATTTAATACGCTAGTAATTTCGAGGTATCATGGAAAAAAAATACTCTTTTCCACAGTAATAACACTCTGTTAATCTGTCTCGGTTTCCTACAGGGAGGGATTGCCAGTGGATTGATGCCTGCACGTCTCAGCCTTGTGCCAATGGAAGTACATGCGCTGTGTCTGGAAACAAGTTCTCCTGCATCTGCCTGTCGGGCTACACTGGCCCGAAGTGTGAGATAGATGTGAACGAATGTGCCACTCCAGGGCTTTGCCAGCACGGTGGGACCTGTGTCAATTTGCCCGGCTCCTACCGCTGCCAGTGCAAGCCAGGCTACACCGGGCACCGCTGCGAGAGCGTGTACGTGCCCTGCTCCCCGTCGCCCTGCATGAACGGAGGGACGTGCCACCAAACAAGCGACTTCACCTTTGAGTGCAACTGCCTGCCAGGTAAATGCTCCGGAGCGCTTGGCTTTGTGGTCTCGTCCCTGCGCTCCTGCCTGCGCTCTTCCGAAAAACTTCTCTCGGAGTCTCTGTGTGATATGTCTGTGTTGGGGGGGAGAAGGGAGAGAAAGCTCAGCGAGGCGGGGAGCTCTGCTAGGATGTCGATTTCCAAGCGTCGGAATTTCGTAATGTGGAAGGGAAGGAAAGGGAAGGCAGCTGGAAATGGCAAATTTACTTGGAACCCGATCAGAGGCAGAGAATCAAATAGGTAAGAACTGTGAGGTAGATTCAAGGAGGTTAGGGTGGTATCTCCTAATGCCTATTTGGAATGCCAAATGCCATTAACACAAGCCTCTATAAATACACAGTTTTGTATCAGTCAAGTCCACAGTCAACTTCAGTGCTTGAGTGAATGTGTATCTTCCTCCTTCTCTATCTTTACCCCTGAAACACATTATGTTCTGTTGCCTTCCTTTTTTCTTCTCCAGTTCCTCCAAATCTAACAAGATATCATTTCCAACTCACCACACCGTTTTTTGTCTCCAAATAAGTGATGACTGCTTGTTTTCTGATGCTGTTAGCTGCCCTGGGTTGATCCACAGCAGGGATGATGTGCTTGCTGAGGATCGCGGGCGGCGTTGGTTCTGTGTGTCAAGCTGGGCTCCAGTCTCTACATGTGACCTCCTGTCACCTGGCTGGGGCCCTGGTGGTCTCATCCCTCTCGCTCCCTATCCACTTGTCCTACTGGACTATGGAGCAGTACTAGTCGTCTTTGAATATCAGAGTATTTTTAGGCTGATTTTTTTTTTTTTTTTAACTGAGTAATTCAACTCCATGGGAAACTGATTGTTTGGAAATGCTTTGGACTAGACTTCCTACTTAAGTGTATTGCAGTCTGGCATACAAGCAGTTGGTGTGTGGTAATAAGGAAAAGTAAACTCTCTCCCCTTAAGCATTTCTCCGTTGTTATTTATGTGAAAGTTGTAGCTGCCATACACTGTTTAGGGTGAATATAGAATGACTGTCTCCTCATGAGGATCATTTGGAGTCACAGGTACGTGTGAGAAGTGCATTTAGAACTTGTGAAAAATGTTTACTTTTTGGAGATCTTTTCTTGAGGTGCTGACTCAAATGACCTTAAATATGCATTGCCAACCTTAGCAAGTGACTGCTCAACAACTTCCTGGGTTGCCTGAGCAAGCATGTGACTTTGAAGAATTTATCAAAGTCGATCTTGAAATAGAAGGATGGATCTTTATTTTTCAAAGCATTTATTTCTAACTGTGCTTGAAGAAAGAGCTCTTTGAAAATGCTGGTGTCTTAACTAACACTTGCTCTCAAGGAATTTATTGCTTTTCTGTTTAGCCAGTTCAAGGACTTTAAGGCCTCATGTGGGAGCAGTGTGGTGAGGGAAAGAAGTGGGGAAGATGAAATTGGAGGGACTTGATCCTGTAAAGCTGATATGACAGTTTGCTTTAGTGATTCCCTAACAGGGACACAAGACTGAGTAGAAGCAGATTTTCCCTTAGGCAAGTGTGTGGGCTGGCTGAACTATGGTCAGGAAATGAAAATGAGATTACCATAGTAACAGCTACACACCTACACTGCTCACACATTTTGGATTATTAGCTGCTTTTCTTGACTTGTACACAATGTGTATAGTGGGGTTGAGTTCATGTGGCTTTGAGAGCCTTCATGTCTGTATTTCCTGTATTTGTTTAAGTTGGCCATGCTGTCTTGCCAGCTTGAATTTTTAAAACTAGTCATTTGAAAAACAGCAAGAAAGGGAGCTGTTGGAGAGGCCCAAATGCTTACATTAGACTGATAAAGGCAAGGCACGCAGCCATTGCTTCCCCCTTAGCGCAGAGCAGAATTTCTGAAGTGTTGGAAAAGGTTCTGTCTGGGAAGGAGAGGTCAGCAGAAAGAGAAGAGAAATGGTGGCCTGTCACGCCTAGGGAGGATGTGAACAAGGCCTGCCTCTCTGGAAGAGTGTGCCAGGATTATGGACCAGAAATTCCTCTTTAGCCTCCCTCTCTGAATTGGAGCAATGCCGATGATACTGTGACTATAAATGGAATTGCTCTAGCCCTTCTGGACTGCCTTAAGATGTTGCCATCGCTCAGGGTTATGGCCACAGATGCAGGAGGCATCTTGAACTGCTGGAGTGGTTTTTTATAGGATTTTGCATCTTGTGACCTGTAAAACTACTTTGAAGAAACTGTTCAAGCAGCAATTTAGGCATAATTAAGCTACATCTGACCTGGCTGTGAAATCGGTTCTGTTTCCTGTGGTTGTTTTCTTCTTGGCTTTTCAGTGAAAATGTAGGAAAACCCTAGAACCTGGAGTTACATGTCACAGCAGCTTTTTCTACTGGGACACAAGTTCTGTGCATGTCACTTGAGGATGTACACAAACAAATCTTGCATTAGGTAATTAATGAAGTCATGTGTGTTAAGTCATCATTTGGTGATGAGTGTAAAGTGAAGTTATATATACTGTCACTGTTGCATCTGTCTGAAAGGTAACCTCATATTTTCTATCCATCTGGTGTAATTACTTTTCCTCTGGACTTTGTTGATTTAGGTAGAAACAGGATTGTAGACAAGTGAGCATCTTGGGTCAATCATAACAGAGTAGCAGTGAAAAAAAATATTTCCTTGAAAGAGATTTAACCTGAAACATTAGCATCTCCTTTAAATAGAAGAATGAGCTCGTAGTTATAAATATTTGACAAAAAAGGAGTTCATTTGGCAACTAACCTTTAATGGAATGTTAAACAAGTCAATAGAGGAAGTTCTTAGCTGGGAAAGTGATTATTCATTGTTATCCATCAAAATAATTACCCATTAACTAAGATAAGGACCCAAGGGAATTCCAAGGGCTTGTTCAGGAAACGATCTGTCAGGCTGGAGCAGGCTATTTATGAGAGCTGGAACACTTCCTGGGAAGAGGAAGTAACCTCACGCCGGTTCCTAGCGGAGCGTCACGCTGTGCCGTGCGGTGAGCATCACCACGGGGGTCCAACACATACTGAATTTCCATGGCAGGAAGGCTGTGCTTGCCGGGATTTGGGGATGAGCACCTTCCTGTGGGCTCTGAGGTTCTCCATGCCAGCAGCCCTGGGGTATACCAGGTGGCATGTGTGCCCCCTGTGCTCTGGATGAGTTGGCTCTCTGATCTGGAGTAGCCCAGCTCAGTTTTAGCTCTTTACATCCCTGATTGCCCTTCATCGGGCCCGAAGTCCGGCAATAACTTGACATTTTTGTTCAGGTGTGGTTTCCCGACCTCATTACTAATTGGCCCTGCAGAAAGTCTGAGGTGTAATTTATAGGTTGAAATAAGGCTAAGGAGTAAGATTTGTAAGGAATTGGACCTGGAGCTCTGGAATTGGGTGGAGACTTCAGATGACGTAGGAATAAAGTTATCTGCTTGTGTCAGTCTGCGTACTAGGGGAGGAAAAACATGCTGTTAGCAGTGGGAACGCTTTTCCCCTTGAGGCTCTCATTCCTTAGTTTGTTCTTAGAGATACACATCCTGACTTTTGCTCTGTATTGCAAACTATTCTCATGCAGGGAGAAAGCAAAGGACAAGAAGTGAGTCCCAGCACAGGGGGGAACAGGAAACAGAGTCAGGTGTCCAAATACACCAAAACAGTGAACTCTGTGGCTTTCTGGAAAAGAATCAGGTTATATAACTGCAAAACTAGATCCTGGGGTCCAGCTAGAGAAAAGCTCACATATCTCAAAGCAGCTTCGTGCTTGTTGTGCTCAAATTTAGGCAATCGTGACTCTAAAGGGCTGATTTTAAGAAGGACATCTAAACTTCACTAGGACAGTTTTATTTACAAATTAAGCAGATTGCAATATTGCAGTCTAAGTGGGACTTCAAGAAGACACAAAAATCATCCCTTCCAACTTTTAGGTGTGCTGAAACTAAGCCACAGTTGTTCTTCAGAGTAAGATAAATTTAAAGGGAACTTGGGAGTTGGGAAGTTAACAAAAAAAAAAGAAACTTGTATTTTCTTCAGCTATGCACTCAACATAGGGTTGTCTTCCCTGTTTCAAGCCTTCCTGATTCCCCTTCCATTGGAGATGTCTTTTGACTGAGCACACTTGGCTGTGTGTCATTTCTCTTGAACCTTTTTACTGCATTGCTTTTTTTTTTTTTTTTTTAATGTAAGCTCTTTTTTCTTGTCTCAGTTCTACTGTCATGATTGCTATCCTCCAGCTTTTAGTGTGGGGGAATAATGGTTTTCTACATCTGTGTGAGATGCTTGAGGACCAGCTCTTAGGTGGTGGTACAACTGGTTAAAATGTGAGAATGTACAATGAATTTGGTGAGGTTTTTAGTATTGGGATGACTTCCACACTTTATTGTTTCTCAGAATCACTGGGCCACTTTAAATTTGTGTGAAGTACAGCGAGGTTCATTTTTTTCATAAATGCTTGCTGTCAGGAGTTCACTTACTAGAAAGTAGGGTTGGTCTTCATGTTGTTGGTGCTGAAGGGATAAGAACTTTAACCTTGTGTCTTTGTGGTTCTGGGTGTATTTCCATGCTGATCACGTGCTGGTGTGAGTGCAATCTGTGGTCAGTGATTCCTCTCAAGTTGAAACGCAAGCTGATAGAACACCCCCGTGTTTAACAGCTGAGCCTTTGCTCATGCTTGGTAGCTTTATGCAGTATTCAGTATAGGGATCTGATACTAACTGAATTCCTCTGTGGTTGGTCCTCAGCAGCTTTTGCCAGGAAGGTGCTGCTGCAATGATTAGAATTCAGGCTTATGTTGTATTTCCTCTTAAACTTCCCTACTATCATGAAATTTCTAGGGTCTTGGGTGGAGGTCAAAAGGGCTGTGAAGGAAGAGAGTAATACTGGAAGGTCTTTTGGTTTGGGTTTTGTGTGGGGTGTGTTTGTTTGTTTATGTTGAATGTTGTTCCTTTCTGATGGATGCTAATGCACTTGATACGGCTTGGCAACAGCACTTCTCATCACTTCTGACTCCCACCTGTACAGCTGGAGAAATTCAAGAGATGGGAATACACACGAGTCACCTAAGTCTCCTGAGAGCAGCAGTAGTCTGGAGAATCTGCCTCAGAGATTTATAGTCTCATCTCATCTGCCACACAGCATGATCTGCGTTGGACCAGATGTTGCTTAGAGGGTCTGTGTGACTTGACACAGATGTTATGGAAGCGTCTGGAACGGGGCATCAAAAGTAGAGGGGTTAAAGCATAATTCTGGATGAGAGAAGTCTGTCATGTTAATATTACATTCCGAAGCAGTGAAGGGGCAGAGCTGATGTTTTAAATTAACATGTGTGTTCTGGAATCATTTACTTCATCCACATTAGCATGCATCCACTTGTGCTTTGATAAATAGCTCTCTCATGGAGCAGAAATAGCAGGTTTATTTAATGAAGCATGAACTAAATCAGCAGGGGAAATCAAGGGGAAGACAGATCACTGAAAGCTCTCTTCCCTAATGTCCCAATTTCTTTGAAAAGGGGAATGAGATCTAGCAGGGATAACTTATCAGTGTGGCTATCTTCATTGGAAGCCTGGATTTTCATTGGGGAATGGTATCTACTTTTTGGTCAGGGCTTAGTGTGTAAGGACCTCTTGGGTGGTGGCTAATTTGTTGATTGACTGACATGTGTAACACCAAAGAAGGCTGGATCAGGACTTTAGAAGCTCATTTTCAAAGCATGAAAGATCTTTCTTTGACGTAGCCGAGGCAGACTGTGTTGAACTATTCATGAAGGGAACGGCAGGCACATTTTTGCCATGGGAAAAGCTTGTCCTTGTCGATGCTCTAACTGCAGCTTGGTGGGCAGTGACAAGCTTATCTCACAGTAAACTGTCTCGGTCTTGCTTAGAATGGTTTTTGAATGGTTTGCTTTGATTGACAGTGCTCCTTAGTCACTTAAAGAGAAAATCCTCGTGTCTTTTTGGTTGTGAAAACATATTTGGCCATCTACCCATGATAGTAGTGTTTTAACTGTGTCATGTGACCTGCATGCTATTAGCAAAGCCATTCAACGGAGTCTCTGTTCAACGTGCTGCGTGGAGGTTCCTCAGGATTAGGTTAACAGGGCCAATGTTTAAGGAAGAAAAGAGGACAAGCTGCGTGAGGGGTGAATTCTCTTCAAAAGAGGTGGGAAGCCCGTTTCATTCCGCTGCGTTTGTGCCTTGTCCAGGTTTCGAGGGAACCGTCTGTGGCCACAACGTTGACGACTGCCCGAATCACAAGTGCCTGAACGGAGGCGTCTGTGTGGATGGTGTGAACACCTACAACTGCCGCTGCCCGCCCCAGTGGACAGGTATGTGCCGTGGAAAACAGACACGGGGCTTGTGGCCTTCGCCCACGCACCGCAGGAGTTCTGCCCGGCTGAGCCCGTTCCTGCACTCAGGGGGGGCAGATGTCAGTGCAACCCCTGACAGAAAACTGCATCGAAGCCACCACAGTGGAGGGCAACTTCCCACTGCAGCATTCCAGGCATACGTGCGTGGCTTGGCAGACAGGTACCGTGATTCCTGAGCTGCGACACGGAGCTGCACTGCTTGTATGGATTACTTTGCGAGGGGATATATGTTTTCCAGAAGTACAGAACGTGGCTTTGCTGTTACGGGTGTGGGCACAGAGCAGTGCTTTGCTGATAGATTCGGGGGTAATTTTAACCTGGGATAAGGATCACATACATAATAGCAATGCTGCTGAGGAACAGGGCAAATCTGAAAGGAGGAATAGATTGGGGAAAAAGAGGGACGAGAAGTGTATGTACAGGCAACTTATGATTTTGCTACTATTATTTTCCTGCTTGACTGACTTTTATCTGGAGCAGCAAAGCTACTTTTGCTTCATAAATGAATCTGTATTACCCTGAGTTTGTAGGGGAAAAGAATGTGACTTTCAAGAAAGTGTTATGCATGATGTAAGGAAGCAGCTTACAGGAAACTCAGTGTCATATTTAGTTGCAAAATGTCTCCATACCTCAACAATAAACAAATACCTCTGGTTATGGGGTGAGTTTGAGTCATACTAGTCATTCTTAGCTGGTGCACTTTTTCAGTTGAGTATGCTTTTACCCTTTTTTCAAAATCATAGGTAAAAAACACAGACTTAAAACTGGCCTTAAAAAAGCTTTTTTCCCCAGAGAACATTCATTCTTACTGTAAACAGTTTGTCACTAACTGCAAAAGAGGCTGCCAGTTAAGAACCCTCATTAGCTTGAAAAAAAAATAAATTCTTAAATGAAGAATAAAACCACATAAAAGAATGAAGTGCTCCACAGCTCACATAGCTCTGTGAAACTGGGTGTAAATAGGAGAGAATGAGTCCTCCTCTCGATGAGCAAATGTCCTTGCTTCTATACTACTTCTCTATGTCCTTAAAGCATGTGGAAAGTGAAACCTGTAAAGGAAAACATGGAGAGCTTGGATGTGGAGACAGCAAACCCTTAGTGGCCCCTAAAATCTTGCTCCATGCCACAGAAATTATAAACCTTGTTCTGACTTCTGCCGGGCTTATTCTCGAGCACAGAGAATATGATGATCACGAGTGTATAATCTACAGGGGATTATTCTGCTGTCATGCATTTAGCTTGGTTTACAGGATTTGGGTGCATGCCTGCTGTCAGCTAGGGATGACTTCTGCAAGTCACTTGGAGGAGACCTTGATGGTAACTGGCTGTGATTCTGTTTGGTTTTGTGATGGATTGTCTCTGTGATCAACCACTAAAATTTTCTGCAAAGCAGTTGTGCTGCTTCCTTCTCTGAACCTGTTATGGGCTCTAAATAGCCTTGAGAAAAATCATTGGACCTGTGTTGTGGCCTAGTCTTGTGCCATCTTTCTTCAGTATGGACAGTCTCTCCAGAAAACCTTGTGTGTGTGAAGGATGCTTCTTTCCAGTGAAACCCTGGAAAGAGAGATGAACTCTCCAAGCCTTGTGTTCCCATGGCTTTCTAACATGATTTAATGGAATGGACTTTCTGAGAACTTCCTTTGTTTGTGGTACAGTTGAGGTTATCAGTGCAGCAGTGATTTTAGGTGATGGATTCTAGACAGGCCATTGCCTTTCTAGACTTAGGGTTGGGTCACTTTGGAAATAAAAATGATCTCACAGTTTAGGAAACAGCAGCTTGGCTGTTTGAACAATGAAGGTTGGAGCCTTTGGGGAACTGAACTGTCTTGTCAGAAATGCACAGTGCCGGTTTCTGTGACTCTTCTCTGTCATCTCAGTAGCATTTTCTCGAAAGAAATTTGTTTCTCTCAGTGGACTTCAATCCCTTTATTTCATCTTCAAATAGAGAGCAAAGAGGTGCAAGAAAACAGTATATGTCCTGCTTGGGGACATGAGAGGTGATACTGAGGCAGGGCACAAAACAGAGAAGGCAGATAGAGAACTTCTGGAACAGTTTGGAGGGAGAGATGACTTTTTTATCAGGATGAAACTGCTTTTGATGCTGACAGGAAAAAATTACAGCAGGAGTTATTCAGCAGTAAGGAAATGCATAAGTACAGGTCCATCCTTTGCACAAAGTGGTTTTATAACATATTAAATCTTCTCTAAGGTAAGTGAAAAGGGGAGAGCTGAGCAGACAACTCTTTTGGGGTCTGTCCTGATAAACATTGCAGCCCAACAGTGTCAAACCATGAGAATGAATGCTTCAGGAAATCAAAAGCATCCAGTAAGACCTTGAGGTTAGAGGACATTGTGTACTGCTCAAAAAAAAAAAACCAAAAAACCCACGACCCAAATACACGTCTGTAAGTAAACGTCAGCCAAAACCGAAAGGATGTTAAATTTTCTAAAAATATCTAAGAATATTAATGTGCTGTCTTCATAACAGTCTCTTTCTTCAAATACTTGTCAACTGATTTTGGGGCATTTTAAATTTGTCTGTTTGCAGTTTTAGTCTTTATTTAATCTTTGTGCTGTGAGTGATGCTCTATTGTGTTTGTTAATGCAGTCTGTGCTTCGTGGCATAGAGAAACCAGTCGCACTCCTTGATAGAAAAATCAAGAAGCTGTACTGCATCCCATGAAGAAAAGTTTTGTGTAAAGTAATACTGAAGCATCCTTTACTGAATCTGTTCCAATTCCTTTTGGTAACCATCTGCCTCTTGGCAGGTGGTAGACTGGACTACATAGTTATGCATTAAAAAAAAAAAAAAAACAACTTTTTTTTTCTACTTGCTCACACTTTTTGTGACGCTGTTTGCTTTCGGTCTTATTTCCTGCTCTTCAAACAGAGCTCACTGCTCCTTTTCTATTGAAGTGCCTGCCTTTTCATTCTCATTTTGCTGCTTTTTCCAGACAGATAAAATCTTGCCTTTCAAAAACAATGAAGAAAAATTCCTACTGTCACTAATGTTTTTGTCACCCTCAAGTTCTCGTATTGCATACAGTTAATAGTGGTCATCAGCCTCATAAATTTGTAACTGACAAGACACTCTCAGATGTTTGGGTGGAACTGCCCCAGACCTTTCCTGTTGCTGAATGTTAACTGATTGATTGTTTAAGGATTACTTTATCTTGTCCCAGGGTAAGTCCTTTGTTAGAACCAGTGTTTGTTCGGTCCTTTCAACGCACAGTGTTGCAGATGTGTAAGGAAGCCCCACCTTTTCTTGGAAATAGACCTGGATGCTTTCATGTAAGGCTGAAGTCTATTCCTCTGTGCATGAGAGGCCAGAGGATTTGGTGTACATGTGATTCGAGTCGAAACTAGCCAAAGATCCTGGGTAACGTCTGTGCTGTGTGAAGACTCTGCTTTATGCTGCTGTTCTGCAGCAGTTAAACCAGCCTCATGGGCTCGCTGTGGTCTGAGGAGGAAGGTGTCTTTGCCTTCTCTCCTTGCTCCCAGCCACTCTTCCTCTTCCCCTGAGCTGGCTCTGATATTTTTCAGATTGTGCCACTTTAACTCACTAATCTAGAAAAACATTCCATCCAGCTGCCATTTTTGGTTTTTTTTTTGTTTTTTTCTCTCTTGCCTTTTTTTCTTTTTTTTTTTTTTTACTCTGGGATCAGGAATTAAAATTCACAGAGCAGTCTTATGGGTAAGTGGATGCAGAGGAAGTGATGACAGTCCAGGACTGTAAAGTCAGATGGGAGGTTAGGGTATCCTTCCACAGTCACAGTGAAACCACCTGAGAATTTAAAGGATACTCAGTCATTTCAGACTACATTTCATCTAAAGAAACAAAGCTTTGTTTAAAATGCACCTGTTTATTCTGTTGATCTAACCTGTGCAGCTTTGGGTCAAGAAAGCTGACTTGACAATTTGCATACTAAAGTGATTAACAACATAAAATGCCGTAAATGCGTTTGTTTTTCTTGGCTGAGAAGGACTCCTGCGTCACTGTAAAGTTTGCAGTATTTCAGAGGATCACTGTGGATCTGTGTTTGGCCCAAATCAAGTTTCAGGAACAAGGCACAGCAGAGATTGATTTGTATCTTCCGTGGGGTTAAGCCTTTTGCACAGTGAACTCCTGAAGTGCTGCATCAGGAGCTGTGGGACGAGTCTCTGGGTTTGGGGACTCTCTGTGTCCACACTCGAGGGGGTTTTGGAAGACTTATGTGCTTGAGTTGCAGGCTTGCCCTGCTTGCTGCCTTTCATCCCCTGTGGCTGGGAAGGCGAGGCTCCCATGGCAGTTGTATTTATTTAGGCTTTGTTTTCCCCTGAAAAGAGGGCTCCAGTGAACTGTATATTTTAAAATCTGGGCGACCTTTGTCTCAAGGGAAGCACAGCGTGCTAACAGCTGACTCCACCAAAGAACTCCAGCACTGGGAGCTAGCTTGAGCAGCAAATGTTTGTCTTGAGCAGAAAAGCTCTTCAGGCAGCAGGGCTGTGCTTTTTAATTAAAATAGCTGTTAGCTTGGTCATATGCTCTTACACACTAGCACAAGGGTTACTTTACTTTTTCTGCAGAGCTTTAGGCAGGAATTTTCAATGCAGGGAGTTAAGGGTTCGATTCCTATTTAATTAGAGTAATATTTGCTCCCTACCTTGGTTTTCTTTGGAAATCCCAGCCTTAAACTCTGGGCAGACGTGACTTTTCTTTGCTAAGAAGGGAGGATAAACATCAAAAGGCTAATGTTTAACATTTTTATGCAAGTTCATATGCTCTGGTATTTTGTTTTTTAAAACTTTCTCTGCCAAATACCACTTCCCCCAGCTTCTGTGTCACAAAGTATACTGTAGCAAGTCGAGTTAGCTTAGCGTTCAAAAAGTTACTGCCTTCCTGGAGCACTTAGACTCAAAATGCGGAGGAACTAACTCCGACAATAGGTGGCTTGGATCATAAATGTTGGAACATGCCAGCCTCCTAAGTCATTGAATATACATCCTTGCCATTCTCTGGAGGGTGTTGGTTACTGTGTGACAGCGCTGTTGGGGCAGTACTCCTTCCCGATCCTGGTTGCGTTATCCGAGATGACGCCCAAAGACCTTTGTGTTAGCTCAGGGAGGCTGGGTCACGCTCCTGTGAGAAGTGCAGTCGTCTTCCCCAGCGGTGTAGTGATGATCAGCTTTCTGGTGCTTTTCCAGGCTTTATTAAAAAGCACAGTGGCCTCTTTGGTACTGGCTGAGGTCTGTCTGTGCCAAACTTGACAAGTTGGCTGATGTCGCTACAGTAGTATCTCCAAGAGACAGCTCGGAAAGAGGCCAAGAGGGATTATGATTCTCTTTCTTCCTTCATGTTTGAACTGTCAGATACAAAGGGAGCAGGGAGCACGTGGAAGCCGCTGGAGGTGGCAGCTCTGAGTTTGTGAGTGTACAAATGGTTTGAAGTATCGGACACAAACAGACTTTATCCTGTATGTTGTTTGTTTCTCTTGTGGCACTTGATCCCAGTGTTGTGCAGAGCAGACGGATTTGAGAGGCATTAAAAGTTACACCCTTAGCCAGTACTTTATGTGGTATGGATTCTGGAACACCTACCACAACCTCCTGTTTGTTTCATGCCGCTTTTCATTTCCCAACTGCAAGCCTTGGGTAGGAGGTAGCTGTAATAAAACACCTGAGGTGTTAAAAGCTGAACTGATCCAATGACAGAATGACAGCATCCAATTTGGACCACAGTGCTGCTTCTTCCCTTGTGTCTTTGGTGGCTTTCCAGGTTGGGAAATACTCTCTGCAATCAAATGTGCCAAAGAATCTCTTGTGGAGGTGTCCTTCTCATGTGTTTGGCACTAAACCAAAATAGGCCAGACCCCTCTGGTGAGGCTGGCTTGGTGGACGTGTGCTGTGAGACCAGACTAATAGGTAACAGTTGTTTTATCTGCAGCTGACTTATTCCTGGCAGTTTCTGTCCCTTCCCTTGTAGTTAGAATGAGATGATTTGTCTTGGGGTAATTAGTGAAGATGTGTTGCTGAGATAGCTTGAGAATAGGAAGCTTTCATTGTAAGTTTTGGCTCCAGCTGTTAATTTTTTTTTTTTTTTTGGCTTACAGATCTTTTCACTTGTTAGGTATTTCCCTGATTGACTGGGTTTTTCAGAGGAGGTAGAGAGAAGAGCAAAGCCAAGAGTAGCTTGGTGATGTATATTTCCTGTTGTTTACTTCTCTGTCCTGCTGCTGTCCACAGTCATTTCACCTACCACCAACATATTAAATCAGTCTGTTATTAGCACATCAGTAATAGTTTTTAATTAATTGTGTTCTGATAATTTGTATTATTGCCTCTGAAGAGCTCAGTCAGGACTGCCCTCACTACCCAGTAGTCCATGGGGAGTAATTTAGGGCAGTATTTAATGGATCAGGCCGTGCATAAGTCTCTTAAAGCCCAGAGTTTTGTATTTGAGGGTTGTAAAATCCCTTGTAAAAGCCCATTAGTTCCACTACATGCTTCCCAGTGTGGTTATGAAATTAAACTCTTTTTTCCACCATATTAGTCTAAAATAAACACAGATGTTTACTCTGCTTTCTACAACTGAAGATTCATCTTCAATTGTTCAAATTCTATATTAAGCTCTTAAAACTTATGGTATCTTGGATGGTGTTTAACATTGCCCAAGATATAATTAGATCTATTAAAATCAAAACCAGAAAGCCAACACCTGAGGTTTGGGAATGGCTGCTGCTGCTTTGTTGCTCTGGGAGAAAGATGCTGTGAGATCCTGGGGGGGAAGGAGCACATTTTTGAGAGTGTGATGCTTCTTAGAAAAGAAGGGCAAAAATAGTTGGCTTCAGTCCTTTTTTCCGGGGAAACTGCTGTAATACTTGAGCAGGGAAGACCTTTATTAAGCCCAACACGCAACTGGGGGCACTTCTGGCAGATATAAACAGTGTAGTCCATGGAATTCGGTACATGCCTGAAGCCATCCTTGGAACTGAAGACATCAGTTGTACTGATTGGATTGCCTGCAGTGAGCTGTGGAGATGGCTGTGTGGGAGGGTCTGGAATTTGGATGTGACATTTGAGATCCCTTCCGGTATTATCTGTTTATTGCTCTGGACATGTTGGCCTATGTAAAAGTGTTCCCTCCTTCAGAGAAGTTTGAAGTTCTCTGCTTTGAGATAGCTTGTGTCAATAAAAGCAGACTGTATATATGATCAGATATTTTCTTTTGTATACTTTGCCACGTGCTGTACCTTCCCAGCACTATCTCTTGTATTGTGCTTTTTACCAGCTGCCTTTCTCCCTTTGTGGGTAGTAATCGCTTTGTAAGTCTCTGGGGAAAGTCTTCTCTCCATCAGTCTGTCAGACTATGAACTCTACCTCTTTTCAGAGTCTTTACTGAGAGGTGGTGGCTTCAATACTGCAAAATGTGTTCCAGACTGAAGCAGTGCCATCGCTGTTGCACAACAAGTGTTTGCATTAGTTATTCTTCCTTGTAGTCAAATTTCTGCTCTGCGATGTGTTTATTTTGTTGATTAAACCTGTGATTGAGCAGAGATGCCCACTGAATTGTTGCAGGGAAGCTGATGTTTCCTCAAGGAGTGCCTAACCTAAACCTTCTTCAGCAAGTCTGTTTGCCTTTGTATTTCAGTTGGCATTTGTGCATCAAACCTTGTCTGCCCTTGCACTGCCCAGCAACTTCACTTGGTTGAAATCTGTCTGAAATCCCCTGGCTTCCTCCTGGGAAACATAAATGTTATTTTGCAAAAGATACCACTACCTACTGTTCATCTTTTTCCAGGCCTTTAATTAGGCGCTCCAGTGCCTGTGAGCATTAAATTTAACTGGGTTATTTCAGTGAATATGGAAAATTCTGTGGATTAAAGATTAAACTGAGTGCTTTTACAAATACACAATTCAAAAACAGGAGAGCTGAAGTCTTCTCCATGAACACCATTTTCCCAGAAAGCCCTATGACTCCTTGTGATTTTTCCTCTTCCTTTTACTGAGGAGACTCGCACAGCAGCATGAGGGGACTGAGCTTTGACCTGGCGGATCAATACACGTTGGGTTGCACTGTTAATACAGGTGGTTCTTCTTGTGTTAAAAGACAGAACTGGACAGAGAAATGTCCTCCCCCAGCCAGCTGTGTTCTGCCAGCTGGCATCCTGAATATACACATGTGTGGTTAGAGAGGAGAAGAAACTGCCTGGTCCTCTGCAGTGTGGCACTGATGACCTTCTGCCACTGTTAGATTTGGTCCTTTACACAAATACTGTTCCTTATCTCTTAGCCCGTTCTTGAGTCTTGATAAGATGCTTCACCTTCTCACTTAGTAGTCCTTTGAAACCTGGAGGAAAAAATGCAAACAGTTCTACTTGAGCCGTGCTTTCTTTTAGCTACACTGATTGTATTCAAAGCTCATAAAGCCATCTTTGGAATACTTTGTGAATTAAATTACTCTTTCAGAGAGTTTCTGCCTAGATCTGGTTTATAGTTCCCAGATAGCTCTTTCAGGAGAGCTAGTGAGCTCTTTCCTGTGTACTGGAGTGATAGTCTGAGATGTGGCAAACTTCTAGTGAGCTACTGAGGGGATGGGGGCATAAACCTTCTTGAAACTTGATGCCCCTCTTCCACTGAGTCTCTTAAGACCCTGATGACCAGTCTGTGATTCTCACTCAATATTTTTACCAGTATCACTAAACCTGTAAGATATTCTGACTCGCAATTCACTTTGGGTCTACTGCTGTGGCTGTTGTGATTTTGAGAGGAATGGGTCATTGCTGTCTCCTCCCAGCTCAGTTTTCAACAAACTGATTTTTTTTCCAAGGCACAGGAAGGTATTTTGACCCTTTGTCCTACTAAATGCTTTTAGTTATTAAACTGCATTAGATCTGCTCTCAGGAGCTTTAGCCTCTGGTACTCCAGCTGTGCATCAGCAGACTTTCCTGCTGGAGAGCTGTTAAGAGGCCAAGAAAAGTTTTTCCTTTACGGAAAGTCTGTTCTGCCAAAGATGAAGGCCTCTCATTGAACTGACTGAAGGTCCCGCATTCACCTGCAGGTTCAGTGCAGTTGGAATTGGGGTTTGTGTAAACCCTCTATGGTTTGGTAGGATCTACTTTTGAACATGGCTGGGTGCTGCTTCCCAGGGTGACTGTTTGGGTTTCTTGTTTGCTCAAGCTAATGTTCCTCTCTTTCAGTGTAGGATTGTACTCATCTTGTGTGCTGCCTTATCTGTACAAATAAGGCTTTATTTTTCTTTTTAACACAAAGACCTGTAAGAGACGGGGCTGGCTGTTTCTCATCAGTGATATCTGGTACAACTGATTGAGGGGGCCTTGAACCACTGCATCCTGTGTCTGCCGAAAGAGAACCTGCTGGAGTTCCTGTTCAGTTCCTCAGGGTCTGAAAATGGGAGTAATCAAAGCAGCAAACGTCTGACTTACTCCATGTGGCTTTTTTTTTTTTTTCCAGGGGAAATATGCAGGAAGTAACTTAGTTTCATAGTGGGCAAAAAGTGCTAAGAGTTGAAGGCTGTTCCCTTTTTCTACTTCTAGTTTTCAATTTTGAAATACCGCATGGATTAGCTGTTTACTTTGTACAAGGTCACTTAGAACCTGAGTCGGCATTTTACTGATTTCCCAGGCTCTGCAAATATCAAGGTCGGGTTAGGTTTTTGTTAGCTTCTTGGAGTAATTTGTTTTCTTTCTTGTTGTCTTTTACGTGTTTGTTTCTACATATCCATTAAAATATGTTACAGTTAGTGTATTGCACTTGCCTTTACTAGTTCACCCTGTATTTACTATGTTTTGTTTAGAAATGTAATGGCAAGTAGCAAGAACACAAGGAAAGAAATACCTACAGACATTTGCAGCTAGATGAATTCACTTCAGCTGAAGTGGTTGTGGTATTCAGAAGTCACTGGGGTTATGAGAATGTATATTACACTGTACACTTCATAAAATTCATAGTGGACTTTGCACTTGGGAGTTGAATTTCAGTTCTGTGAATGAAAGACTTGATTCTGCCTAAAACTCTTTAACAAGGAGAAAAACAGCTTACCAACTACGTGGCTACAAATAAATATATTTAATTTTGTTACCATGGAGTAAAACAGGCGTCCCACAAGTAAACTGTCCCAGACATCTTTTGTCCATTTGATTTTAAAGTTAACTAATCTGGCAGGGAGAAGTGTTGTGCAGAGTATTCACTGAGAATTTTTAGAATTAAATCCTAGTTTATGTCCAGCACTGAAAGAGATTTCTGCCTCTGCCATAAAAAGCTATTTTGGAATCCCAGACATTGTTGAAGACATGGGTCACTAGCAACGGAAGCGTTGAATTTTTTCTTTGCAGCACCTGCCCAAAGTATTAATCTATTTCTCTCATTTCAAGTGCCTGGCGAGGGCAAATCAGCCCTTTTGGGAGAATGAGAGTTTGTGGCCATTCCAAAAACTTGTGGTGAAAAATTACAATGCTGACCATTAATCCTATGCTGTTAACACCTAAATATTCAAGAATACCATGTAAGCAACCGTAACTTCTCTGAAAACCCAAATCTCATCAAACCACCCAACCTAAAAACCCCTTTTGTTTTCTCCTTTGTGGGCTACAGAACACATGTCCAAACCGCTCAAGCCCCACTTCAGCAATTAGAGCTCAAGCATTTTCAGCCAATTCACCAGCTCCAGTTAAGAAACGTGACCATCTTGGGCTTTAGCCTGGGATTTGTAGCATTTCAAAACATAATTCCAAAATCTTTCAAAGGACTCTTGCTCTTACATTGCCTGGTGGTGGTGAGCCTGAGTATTGTACATTTATTAATGTGGTTAGATTGATATGCTTTACTTGCCTTATGTTGCTTTTAATTCACATGCTTCTGCCCAGAAATTGAGTATTTTTATTTCAATTATAACTTCAGTAAAGAATAAGATATTTTCATTAAAATACTCAATAGTAAAATACAACAGTTAATAGCTCATTTATGCCTCTTAATATATTGAATTGAATTTCCTCTGTTTTTAAAACAAACTGCGTTAAGCTGGAGCTCTGTTTGATTCATATTCATAGTTAAACACAAATGTGATTGTGATCTGGTAGCTGCAAAAGGAGCATTAGAAATCCAGATGAGCTAAGTGAGGATCAGATTCAAGGAGCTCAGATGTGGTTTGGTTTTAAAATACGACTGAATCACTTGAAGAAGTTTAAGCTCTGCTTTTTTTCTTCTCTTGCGGAGACAGTGATAGACCTTTTAGAAGTTCCTTTTAGTTTAGGTCTACAGAAATACAGAGCAGCCTAGGACACGGGGTTATTGCAAGGACATCAGTGATGTCACTTGGTACTGTCCTTTCTGGAAGCGGAAACATAAAGTACTTTTACCAGTATTTTCTAAGTACTGGTTAAAAAAAAATACTGAAAAAGGTCCTAAGCTGATACTACTAGTAACATTTGGAATGGAAATGGAAAGTCAAAAACAAAGTTTGATAATATATATGAAGGAGTAGTTTGCCCATCTTGCTGTAACAAAACCCACACACAGCCACACTCAGTCGCCCTCCCCAAAAGTCCATAAAAGGTTATATTTCAGTTGTTCTATTCAGCCAGTCACAAGGCAACTGATTTTTTTTTTTTTTTTTTGGGAGGCATTACAGTCTGTGTGGCAACTTCTGCACTGAGACCCTCTTCACGCTTTAGTGACAGCAGTTTGAATTGGCTGCAGCTAAAAGGAGGATATAAAGGCTGCAAGGGTGCTTGGTGGCTGTGCTGTGGATGAGTGTTTGTCAGAGAGTGTGTCCTTTGATCTGGGTTGGGCCCCCTCCAAGAAAAGAAGGGAAATCACTTTTGTAATAAGCAAATAACATCTTGATTATTTTTATTTTTTATTTTTTTTTAAGAGGAAGTCGGTTGTGTTGAGTTGCGAGATACGTGTGACTGCAAGGAACCGGCCCCAGCCAACTGACTCTTTTCAGTCTGGCCGCTGATAAGCCAACCCTGAAAGCTCATAAACAAACCACTTCTACTATGACAAATGCATGGTTTGTTTTTTCATAATGCAGAGAGGTGTTTTACCGATAATGATACCAAGTGTTGGATTGCTCTCCCCCCCAGCTCTTTTACTAAGCAAACTGGAATTTGAAGATTAATTCTGAAAACCCTATTGTAATTATTATTACTGATAAAATTTTGTTACGGTTTTAAAAGTGATAGAATTTTTGATTTGAAGTAATCCTACTGGTGAAAGGAGCATAGGCACAGAACACAGTCAGTTGTGCAACTCATTTTTTTAATAATAATTGTATTTCTTTGCCACTGAGTGGAAAAAAATCCAGGATCTTACAGGATCAAAGGCAAAGATTTATTTAAGTACTTTGAAAACAAAAGAAATCATAATATGAGTATAATAGATGGAGATGGTTAAGACTGAACACTTTTAGATCCCTGCCAACAATAAATGTTTCCGTTCTGTGCATTGAGAGAGGGTGTGTTTGTGTCTTGCCTCGTTATTTCTGGGCCATTAGTAAACAAGGTCACTTAAGCAACATATAATAATTATTTTTGAATTGGCAAACCTGAATAGACTGGAGCCCAGACAGGGAAGATCTGTGGGCTGCTCTTGAATTTCTTATTTTTGGAATACAGGGGGAATTCCAGGCAGTTGTAAGTGTGCAGCTGATAGAGCAGCTGGAGAAGAGAAAGGGCAGGATCTTGGTTGTAGCAGCACATTTACTAAAGAGACTCGGCCCAACTAATGCAAATCTGCTGCAAACTGCTGAGGGAAGTGATGGTGTCAGCTGGAGGACGGGGAAGGTCATCAAACAAATCAAATCTTACTCTCTGATAAAGGGCCATCTTCTGGTGCTGTGTGCATTGTATCAATGCTTCAGGAAGGGTGGTAAAAGCAAGCTATCAAGAAGTGTATGTGGTGGGGGGAAACAACAAGCTTTCAGTGCTAGGGAATTCTTAATGCGACTGAAAGGGGAGAAATAGTTTATCAAGCAGAAGGTTGTTGACTGTGACCACCACAGTCTGTGGTTGCACATATGCACCCATATGCCAGCCTGGGAAGAAATGAGCCGGTGCTTTGCCATGAGGTTTTATCTGTTCAAGGAACTCGAAATAAGAATGAATGATTTGAAACTTCACCTAAACAATTTCGGCTTCGAAGTAAACCATGCAACTTTAATCAGGAAGCTGAATAACTGTTAAAACAAAATATTGATGCAAGTGGTAGGCTCTTCAGATTTTGTTGTCAAAGCAAGATGGATTTTGGCAAATAAATACTTTATGCAGAGCTTTCTATATATGTGCCTGTAAAATCCAGTATTCCTTGAAAACTGTTTCATACTTAGTGGTCCATTAGTCCTTTTCCTTAAATCTCCCTGAGAGTGTACATTTGTTTTCTTCTCTCTAATATGTCCAGTCATAAAAATATTTTTAGAGTAATTATTTTGTTTCTGAATAAAAAGAAAGCAAAAAAACCTCTCAACAACCAAGAAACCCCCAAGTATTTGTGGTTGTCTGCATTCTACATGGAGGAAGAAAAATGAGTATTTTAGGTAGAGGAGTGTCAAAAAGTTTTTACTCCCTCAAGTAGTCTTCATTGAATAATTATATAGGAAAAAGTTAAGTTCTCCTGACAAGAGTTCCATTGCTGCTGGTCTGTTGACACTGCTTTGACAAGATTTTCTTGGGAGTCCATCTTTACTCTTAGTCCTTCTGGCCACACTGCTGGCAGACCTTGGTTCTTTCTGCCTCTCACCTCCTTGCAGGTGTGCCTTCATACAGTGCAGGCTTCCTGCTGGCTCTCAGACTGTGCCTTTTTAAAGTTATTCGCAGTTCAGCTCCTACCTTGGGGTCACTTAGGGATGTTAGTTGTCTTTGCCTAATTTGATGACAGTGTTGTGGGAAGTTCTCGTGCTCAGAAGTCCTGGAGTTAAGAAGTGAGAACCAAGCTCGACTCCAGCGTTTCCCTTGGTAATGTTGTCCGTGCAGGGACCTCCTTGAATCTCGGTGTCTAAACTTACGTTAAACTTGTTTGTTTCTGTGCATCAGGCCAGTTCTGCACTGAAGACGTGGATGAATGCCAGCTCCAGCCCAATGCCTGTCAGAATGGAGGCACCTGCACCAACCACAACGGGGGCTATGCCTGTGTCTGTGTCAACGGCTGGAGCGGGGACGACTGCAGCAAGAACATCGACGACTGCTTCACTGCCTCCTGTGCCAATGGATCCACCTGCATTGACCGAGTGGCTTCTTTCTCCTGCATCTGTCCAGAGGGAAAGGCAGGTACGCACAGAAAACTCGCGTAAATCTGGTACTTAACAGAAGGCACGTCCTGAGGTTTGTGCATTTGTTTGAAGCGATGTGTTTGTTTTACACGCTCTGCGACCAAACCAGGAAGAGCAAAAGGAGACGTGCAGTCCGTGAGCAAAGACCTATTAAACCCCTGTAGCTTGGGACAAAGTGTAGGCTGGAAGGCGAACTTGTTATGGTTGAGATTGCAAGGAAAACAGATCTTTTTCTAGCCTTTAGCAGAACCTGTGTTTACCTGAGAAGCTGTGCATGAGGGCGACTTGCTCTGTGCCACTTATGGTAATTGTATGAGTCTAGAAGGCAAACTTAGGTATTTTTGTATGAGTGTGTGAGGATGTAGGCATCTTCACTGGTGTGATGAAAAATTTGCTGGCTTAGGTGACATAAAACTATGTTTCCTAACTACTACCTGGAAATACAAGTGGTCAGCATATCTGAATTTAGAAAGTGAGCTTCATGTGCACCTGTGTTTTCAGCTGTCAGAAAAATTACTGTGCTGGTTACAGAAGAGAGTTAAAGTGCTGCAAGGAAGACATTTTGGTAATGGTCAGCCATTTTACTGCTCCAGAAGTGCTGGAGACACCTTTAAAGTCACAGAATCTATATTTAGATATAATATTTTATAAGTGTGTGGTGAAATCCCCATGGCAATCTATAGGCTGAAGCCTGTAAGGTATCGCCTGTGCCTCTATCTGTGAGAGTCTCTATTTGAAATATCAGGACAGGGAATATGATAATGTAACAGACAGTGTGACTGCTGTATTTCACTTTTTTAATAAACTCTTGGGTACTTCTCTAGGTCTCCTGTGCCACTTGGATGATGCCTGTGTTAGCAATCCGTGCCAGAAAGGTGCTCTGTGTGACACCAATCCTGTGAATGGAAATTACATCTGTACCTGTCCTCAAGGCCATAAGGGAGCAGACTGCACTGAGGATGTGGATGAATGTGCAATGGGTGAGTTTGCTCTGTGTGAGTACACACGCAGGCAGTTGAGTTGTTTGCTTTATGAACTAACAGAGGAGCAAGAATACGCATTTTGTCAAGGCTTCTCGACATAACTGTGACTCCTTTCCTGCTCTCTGCCTTTCACTTCAGTGTTTTTAGGTGAGTTTTAAATCTTGCGTGAGACTTAGGGCAGAGGGCTGAGTCAGAATAGTTGTCCGTGTTTGAACTGTTAGCTTCCAGAATACGAAAAGCAATGAGATGCTTAACCATTCTTCATTGTGCAATGGGGCTTTAGCATTGTGAGAGGAGTGCATGCAAACAGATGTGATAATTAAGCTGTCCCTTGGAACCGCAGGGTACAATGAAAGCACCGCAGTTCGTGTGGGAGCTGTTGTAGCTTACAGCCTCGATAGAAATATATCAAGACTGTTTGACAGCCAGAACATGGCTGGATCTTTTGAGTGCCTTCCAAGACTGGTGACCATGAGGGCTTTTAAAGCTGTAGTTCTCTGATAGCATGCTGTTGTGTTGTTTTGAGGATTAACTGGACTCTTACAGACTTACTTACAGTTTTGTCAGTGCTCATTCATGCTTCTGGAGTGTGATGCGTGAAGGTAATACCTAACCAGCACTCATGCAAGTGCTGGAAAGAAGCACTTCTTTGAATTTTGTTCCTCAGTCTGCCTTGGACAAGAGCGCAGTTTGTTTTTGAAAACACACAATGGACCAGTTTGCTGGTTTTGTGGCTGTGGCGGCATCTTTTCAGCCTTGGGAGTAAATGCAAAAGATGATCCAGAGATAAGGCCTTGAAAGCATCATTAATTCTCTAAACCCTGCTAGTTGATGCCCTTGTCTTGAGAACTGTCATTAGCAACATGGGCCAGAGTTGCTCCTTTGGCCCACTGGCAGTAACAGCAACCCTTCTGACAGGAAAGAAACCGGTGCATGTTTTTGTCGGTCACAGCAGCCTTTCCCCAGGAGAATGAATGGTCTTTCCCCGGTATTACTTGACAGAAAGGAATGGCCACTGGAAAAGACCATGACTAATAAAGAATGCTGTGGCTTTCCTACTCTGAGGAGAGGTTTTGACACACACGTTTCTGTATCCCTCTTGCAGCAAACAGCAATCCGTGTGAACATGCTGGAAAATGCGTCAACACAGAAGGCTCTTTCCACTGTGAGTGTTTGAAGGGGTACACAGGACCTCGCTGTGAAATGGACATCAATGAATGCCACTCAAATCCGTGCCAAAACGATGCCACCTGCCTGGATAAAATCGGAGGATTCACATGTCTCTGTATGCCAGGTGAGGGGAGTTTCTGACCGAGATGGGGCCCCCAACGAAGGAAGAAACCAGAAGGCAGAGCACAGCGAGGGTTGCCAGCTCTGCTCTGCTGAGGTGGAACACAAAGCTGCAAAGGGGCGAGGCTAAATGAAACAGTGAGAGAGAGAGCTTGCTGTGGCAGCACCAGCCAGGAGGACTTGGCATTTGTGTGTGGGAGGGAGAAAGCAATTAGAGGACTGAGAAAGAAACCAATCTCTACATCAGCAGAGGAAGTTAGCTTTCTGAGCTGGAGTATGTGAGAACATATTTGTTACTGTGCCTGCTTAAGTGCATGTGCAGAAAACTTACCTTTGTGAAAGTAAAGCGGGTGCAAACTTGAAAAGAGTGACTGTGTTTTAAGGCATGCATGTGATGATCTAGGATAATAGTGTTCGGGTTATTTGCTTAAAATACCTCAAATGATGTAAGCTCCCGGTGACCTGAGGAAGTAACTGTAAAGAAAGTTACTTGGTTGAAATCGTGCTTGTAAAATTTGGATGGCCTGCGTGCCAGTGATTAATGTAGTCTGCTGTTTTGCTCTCTGATAGAAAGTGGTAAAAAAAGAAAAAGAATGCAAGTTGTCAGTTGCACGTTCTCATAAAATACAATGAAAGAATTGTGACCCCTGCAGGTGATCAGCTGATACCATGGCAACTACAATGAGTTTTTATTAATATATGATCTGTTTTGAAGGGTGGAACTCCAGTCATAAGTATGTCATCTTTCTTAACGTTTGTCTTGTACCCTGCCATTAGCTAAAAATCCTTGAGCTAAAATAATCTGCTGTATTTGGTTTTTTACCTTTTACCTTACACTGATATAAGGTGTTATATTATTGATATATATATTGATATATATTATTGATATCTTTCAAATTATTAAAACATAACACCTTCTCCTCAAGCGGAAAACATTAGATGTGAATTCAGCACAAACTTCTATTGCCACAGATTAAGTGAACATCTTCAGCAACAGTGAAAAATACACTTCAGCATCCCTTTGTAACCTCTGGTGCAATGATTTAACCTCTGGTGTATATTCTTACCTCGTAGGTTCTGTTCAAACTGCAAACTTTCAGTGAAACTAGGGTTAGACTTTAAGCACTAGTATAAGAGGCACTTTCAAGGGCACTTTCTAGGACCTTCACTCACCTCTTCTGTCACCTCTTCTGATTTATTTCAAATTTTTTAACAGGTTTTAAAGGTGTTCACTGTGAAGAAGATATTGATGAGTGTCTAAGTAATCCCTGTGTGAACAATGGAGAGTGTCTTGATAAAGTCAACCGCTTCCAGTGTGTCTGTCCTCCTGGTAAGTTCTTACTTCTGGAAGCCTTTCCTGCTTCACCCTACTGAGAACTTCGCAGATGTTGTGATATGTTTCTTGTGAGGTTCTGTTGTCTTAGGGCACCAGCATCTGTTTGAATCAGTGAGTTGCAATGGCTAGTAAAAAAGAATAGTGATGTATTGGTTGCAATAATATTGTGCCTGTAATTGGGTTAAGTGTTGAGAAACATACAGTTGGACACTCGTCTAAAAGAGTAGTTGGCAACATGAACTGGTATTGTGGAAACCATAGTGAGATTCTCAACACATTTTAAAGATCAGACCCTCTTCATGCTTTTTATCTTCTGAGATTTTTAGGCAGAAGCCGGTTTTGCATCACTGTAGTTTATGCTGCTTGCATGAAGGGGGAGTGGATTGGGCTCCACTAGAAAAGGAAAAATGCTGAGCTGAGGGATCAGTGTTAGCTGTAAGGGTGAAGATCACTTGTTTCCTTGATGGCTTACAAAGAGTTTTAAGTTCAGAATATATATGACAAAAGCGTATTCTGTATCCGTTCTTATTGGCTAATGATATTCTGGCTCCTCCTTGGTTTCTTCCTCCAAGAAGCATTCCTGAAGGTTTTGATTTTTTTCCTTGAAGTGAGTAAGGATCTGCATCATCTGACATAGCCTGTCGATACTTCGTTAACTAATTCAACAAGTGCATTGCAAGTTCCAGTGCTATATTGTACCACATTCCATACAGCTGTGGTAATTCTGGTCTGAAGGCTCTAGTGATGTATGCACTGTTGTTTTATTTTTAGCTGCTTCCTTTGATTACTTGAAGGCTTTTTATTGGTGGGCTCTCAGTTTTACAGGCAGGGCATACTGTCCAGTGGTGGGCACCACTTGTGCTCCATCTGCTTTATTTCTGTTTGACTTGGCTGCCTCAGTTTGCAGGATGGGGCTCCTTTGACCCAGGGGCCAGAAACTACAGTTTGCCTGGTGGCTTGGATGAGGAACCAACCCACCAGGGCGTGGTGTGTGTGCTTAATGATGCAATTGAATTTAGATTTGCTGAGCTTACATTTGAGTGGTTTTAAGGATTAGCTAACAAATAATTCCTGACGGTGCAGTTGTCTAGATGAACTCCTTCAAATGACTTCCCGGATTTTCATCTTCTTTTCTCTGCCTTTCAGGATTCAGTGGTGCCGTGTGTCAGATTGACATAGATGATTGCTCCAGCACGCCGTGTCTCAATGGAGCCAAATGTATCGACCATCCCAATGGCTACGAGTGCCAGTGTGCCACAGGTTAGTCTTGTGTTCAGAGCCCCTGGACTGGAGATCACATGTAACCTAAATACATAAAGGGGTGGGCCAAGTGTCAGCACTTTTTCTTTCTTTCTTTCTTTCTCTGAAATACTGGTTGTTTGTTGCGAAGCTTTGTCTATTCATTTGCCCAGAGAAAAGTATTTAAGTACAGAAAACTTTCTGCTTGTGACAGTTAAGTTCTCAATCAATGGGAGTTCTGGCCTCCCTCTTTCACCCTCATCTTTTGCGTCCCAGAAGATGACAACTTATTCTGTATTTACTGTAGAGTCCACATAAGGAAAAGCAGCGATGTGAAGCCTTTTATCTGTGGTTTACCTTTCTTTCTTCCAAGTCAGGTTATATAGTGTACAGTTGAAGAACAAGAGATTGATAGAGCAGTGCTACTGTGTATTCTGATTTCTGTTACATCAGGTTATTTTATGTCAAAGGAGTAAGATCGAAACACAGTAGCAGTTGTGACCACACAGTAGCTGCCTGCCAGAGTGTAGCTAAAATGATTTGTCGGGTATCACGCAGAAATTTTGATAGAGGTGTGGATGGAACTCAGGTGGGGTTTTTTGAATGCCTTTACAGCTTGGCTAATTACATATTTAAAAGCGTCAGGTTTAATTATAGGATTTTCTTATCTCTGAGCCTCCAGGGGTGATGTAGATGTGTTTTTATCTTAATTTTTACAGCTGGTCAAATGAGAGGGTTCAGAGCTGTTATACTCTAGTTCTCAGTAAGGAACTACTTTTGGTTGCTTTTAATGGTGCCCGATACATTGCCTGTGCTTCAAATGCCTTGGCTTTAGCTCTTCCATTAGGGAAGAAGCTGAACAGTTCATGGGGCTACATTTGTCCTAGAAATGTGCTGTTAGGTTGGCTAGATTTATGTGTAATTTTTCTCATTTTGAGTTGTTCCAATAATCAAACTGTTAAGGTGAATTTGACTTCATTAATCTATTCTGCCCTGTACAGAATGTAGCAGAGATTAGCTTAAAAATAGCCTGTCTTTTCACACACACGCTCTCCACCATTCCCAAATGCCTGAAGAAGCATTGAATTTGTTGAAAGAAGAAGAATGCTGTAATTCAGAAGAGGAATAATTATTGTGGTCAGAATTTTCCTTTTGATTTCTGCATGTGACAAACTAAGTTGACACTTGCAAAAAGAAGGGAAAGCTCAAATCTTCACCAAACTTGGAAACTATCTTAGAAATCCTTTCTCAGGCTGTTGTGTGGTCTGGTTGCTTTTTTTCACCGAGAGTGCAGAGCTTATCAGGCCTGGGAGGGTTTTGGGTGATACAGTGGTGGACAGTGTGGAGAGATGTGCCTTGAAAAGCAGGTTCCGAATTTGGCACTGAAACTGCTTAAACCACTTCAATACAGAAATTCTAGATTTTCCAGAGGAGGAGGGAAGTCAGCTGCTTCCATGAAGGCAAATGATGTATGGAGTATTTTCAAGGAACAGGCTGAAAGCAACCAAATGTATGTTACTGAAGCAGCACCACTTAGTAAAATCCTTGGTTAAATCTTCCACTGAAAATGGAAGAGGGACTCTGTACTAGGGCTTTTTTCCATCCTGCATGAGGGATTCTTATGTTCTATATTTAAGTGGCTTTTCCTGGGCTAACTCTTGTCTGCAAAGAGGAAATTTTTATCTCAGTAAGGTATGTTCAGTTAAGAGATCCAGAAATATTTCTGATCTGTAAGTGGTTCAGTTGAGCTACAATGGGAGGCAAGGTAATAATTTTTGAACAAATGTATGCTAAGTATTATATTTAATATTGACAGCCTTCTATAAGACTGAAATGCGGAATTCATCATTGGGGCAGGTCAGTTACTGGAAAATAATGTTTGAGTATGTTCTTGCTCTATTAATCTCATAATATGAGTGATATGTGTTCCCTGAATGGTAATCGCCAGCTGCCGACGTGATTGAAAACTGCAAAATGTTTGGCCAAATGCTGTACAGATAGCTCTATTTACTGCTTGCTTTTTGTCTTTTCTTTCCCTTCTGGCATTATTCCACTTCTCCTTCCCAGTGATAGTTCATGGCTTTTCTTTCCTTGAGTTGTCTTAGGTCTTTCCTCTTTTATTTGCCTCTGCCCTTTTTTTTTTTCCTCCCCTGCCACCGTTTGTCCCCTTATCGGTTTGTTTTTCTTCCTTCCCTAACATCTTTTTATATCCATCTCTCTAACTAGCTTCCCTTCCCTCTCCCCACCTACTTCCACACCCATTCATCCATGCATACGTTCGCAGACCTTGGAAATGTTAGCCGTCACCTGGTATGTTTGACCACAGAAATAACCACAAACCTGTATGAAAAATGGGGAGCCTGTTATCCACTTATAATACTCAGGTGAGAATCACTCTTCAGCTGTTGAAATTCCCTGCAGCTTGGTTTGTATCAGACCCCAATCAGTGTCTTGAAATTTGAAGTTCTGCCTTCCAAATCTTCAGCTGCTGGAAGAGGTAGCATGAGCTGTTGGTCCAAAACTGCAGCTCTGAAAACCATTTATTTTAAATTGTCCCTGTTTCATATGGAAAACAGGGCTCTTGAGGGACTTGTTTGCTGCTCTTACCTTCCTGAACTGTTGTTTCAACCCTGTTTGTGAATAGATTCTGTCCTTCTCTGTTGCTCAGGATGTTTCCCAGCTGAAGCAGAATGAAACAGGCCAAATTGCTGCTTGTTTCATTGCTCCTAACTGAAGAGGTTGCATGCAGCCCTTAATAAATTTGCAGTTGGTGCTTGATTGCAGTTACTGAAAGGTTTTCCAATGAGATGGAAAAGAAAATTTTTAATAAGCAGAACTGCAGAAGCTTTGACATGAGCCAAGGGAGTTCCCTTTGGAAGGCTTCAGCAGCATCTTCATTCTAACAAGGTCAGCCCCCCTCTGTCCCCCTGTTGTTGTGTAGAGGCAATAATGACAGGAGCCTGCCTTCAGATAGTTTATACTGATGCAGTAAATACTCAGATTTACGTGTTTCCTCTGATGGCTACTGTTCCAAATAAACTGAAGGTGACCTCTTCCAATGCCAGGATTCTCCATGCATGGTGTTGTTCTGTAGTGCTGTGAACAGTAGAGAGTGTTGTTTTCCAGGGCTGGAAGTGCAGTTGAGGTGCCCAGTCACCCTTTCTGCTCTCTGCCACTTTGCTGATTCTTGATATGATTCCTTCTATATCTGCATTATATTCACTGCAGCATCGTACCAGTTAACTTCTTACTGACTCCCGTCCGTCGTTTTTCCTTAGGTTTCACTGGCCTACTGTGTGAGGAGAATATCAACAACTGTGATCCCGATCCTTGCCACCACGGGGAATGCCAGGACGGAATCGATTCGTACACGTGTGTGTGCAATCCCGGCTACATGGGTGCCATATGCAGCGAGCAGATAGATGAGTGCCACAGCAATCCTTGCCTCCACCAAGGGCGCTGCATCGATCTGGTGAACGGCTACCAGTGCAACTGTTTGCTGGGCACTTCAGGTACATAAATGCGCAGATGGGAGGGGTGGGTTGTAACAGAAATCAAGCATTTAATGATTTCTTGCCTGTGCTCCGGTGTGTGCTGAATTTGCAGAGACAGATACAGGTTTATGGTGTGAGAGTGTCATTTTCACATTACTTTTCCTTGCTGAATTTTGGTGTGTTTGTATGGATTGCCTAACCTTGACTGGTACTGCAACTGGCCTTGAGGAATTTGCTTCCTCTTTACTCCAAAAATTCAAGCATGCAGGAAAAACAGGCACAGTGCTCAAAATGGTTTATTCCTTTGTTTAAACATTTAGTACAAGTTCAGGTTCATAGTCAGTGAGTATCCAGTGACTCAGGTGACGCTCCTCGGTGTTGCAGTGCTTCTGCATCATCACCTGTTTAAGTTGCCCCAGTGCACGTGTAACTTTCAAGCAGTTGGGATCCTTAATTTGGCTTTTTCTGGGAAATAGTTTCCTTGCCTTCTTTGTAAGATCTGGCCTCCTTATTCCTTGAACTTTTTTTTTCCCCCTAGGAGTAAACTGTGAAAATAACTTTGATGACTGTGCAAGTAACCCATGCATCCACGGGGACTGTATTGATGGCATTAATCGCTACAACTGCGCCTGCAAACCTGGATTTACAGGTAAATTCAGCTCCCCAATAGCTTTGAATTGTTTCGAAGATGGTTATCCGAGTAGCCAGGGAAGCTGTTCTTTGCATACTGACTGCAGGGTTTTCGGTTAGTATCTCGATAAGTCCTTCTAATCTTTGAATCTCAGCTTCTTACATTACAGCAAGTTCTACCAAGCAGAAAAATGGCCTAATCTGTGCTGTGAAATGCCATTCTTGTTAGGTAATTACGTCCAATTCACGGTTCTTGGTTTTATAACAAATAAACCCATGTGACTTTGGTTTATTATTTACTGCATCTTTCCAGGGACAAAGAGATTGTGGACAATAGAGAGAGGTGTTGGGTTAGACACTACCTCGGGCTTTGACCATGAACTGTATTTCTCTTTCTGTGAAATCAGAGTGTTAACTCAGTGTTCTATTTAGCTGCTCTCCACTCTGAAGTGTCCAGATGAATAACCTGATCTTTTTCAGTACTTCTCTTTCATTGAGTGGTCTGTTCTGTTTCCTTTTTAAATTATAAAATTTATCTGATGCGGTAAAAGCAGGGTTGAAAAAAGGGCAGTTAGGCATGTTTGGATCCATGCTTACAACTGTAAGTCTACATCAGGACTATTTCAGATGAGTAAAGCACATCTCAGCACTTTGGGTTTTGAGCCATGTAGGGTATAAATTGTTGTGAGGCAGTTGGTACTGTTCATAAGTTTTCTCATCATGTTTGTTACTGTTTATTACTGAATGATTCTAATTAGAATTGATCTGAAATGCATTAGAAATAGCACTAGAAGGTTTCATGTGTTTTGTGCTTGTCCCTGGGCATCTTTCTAGACTTCCCATACTCCTTCCTTCATTCCTTCCTTTGGCTTTGGCATGGTGGTACTCTTTAGTCCCCAGAACAGGAAGAACTCATGCCTTTCACTCTTCTTTGTTGGTGGCATACCATATTGGTTACCCTGCTGGACTTCTTACTGTTACACTGTTAAAATGATGCAGTAAAATGCAGAATAGGCATATTCCAGCTTTTAAAGAGCTGGCTTGTGTGGGGTCTCCTTACTTTGTCCCTTCCTCATGTTAAAAATGCTTTCAATTTACCGCAACGTTCACTTTGTTTAGCTTTCCAGCTTCTCAAGACCTTTTGGTCACTACTTCAAGGATCTTGCAGTCGTAATCAGAGGCAGGCAAAACAGGAAACGGTGTTTTTCAGAGCCCCTTTTGCTCAATAAACCACAAGAACTGTATTTACAGCAGACAGTTTGGCAGTATTGGTTGTTCAAAGGGAAGTTACTTCAAAGCAGAAGAGCAGGGCTATGACAAGTGGAGCTCAAGAGGTTTGTTGCAGGCATGATGCAGTTGAGTGATTTTTTTTTTTGCTTTCCTAATCAATATTAACCAATGGTTTTTAGTGGAATTCTGTCGAGGTTCTTGAATGGTTTGTAAACACCTGTTGAGTCTAAGTGCTGTTTTCCAGGTGCGGAGAAGTGCTGCATCTTTCAGAAATGCTTCCCTTGGCTTGAGTTAAAGCATGGAGGCGTGCAAGCTCCGGCCTGCTGTGTTGGCTTCGCTGAGCTGTGTCTCAGGGTGTGTTCTTGCAGACACGCGAAGCAAATACTTAGTGAGTGTGGTTGTTTTTCTTTTTCCTAGGCCCACGTTGTAACGTGGACATCGACGAATGCACATCCAGCCCTTGTCATAACGGTGGAACGTGTATAAACGAAGTGAACGGCTTTCGGTGTGTGTGTCCCGAAGGTTACCACCACCCCCACTGCCAGTCACAGGCAGATGGGTGTCTGAGCAACCCCTGTGTGCATGGCAACTGCACACATATTGCTACTGGGTAAGTACTCACTAAACGTACCTGCTGCCTTCTGTATTGATTATTCCTTGCTTTGCCCAGAGTTTCATCTTGACTTGAGGTTTCTGATTTTCCTTAGATTAGAATCCGTATTTATCTGCTGCCCATGACATACTCGCAGTAAGGTGTAGACCTTCAGCCACCAGCTGCAGTCTAGTGTTTCAACACTGGTTTTTCTGTCCTGCCTTGTATTCTTTGCTGGTTTTGCATGGGCATGTAGGGCAGGGTGGACTGCCACCATCTGAAGGGAGGGTTTGGTGATACAAATGAGTAGAGTGAATGCAATTGAAATAAAGAAATGGTTCAAATTAAATCTCTGGGAAGCAGCAGCTATCTATTCTATCAAACTCTAAAATGTTGAGCATGGAGACTCTCTTTGTTGCCTAGTGCTGTTCTTGATACCCAAATACTTTATTAAGGAACAAGCTGACAACTTTTGCACTAGGAGACAGCGTGATATTTGACTCAGGACAGTTTGTCCAAGGCTGAGATTTTGTCAGCTTCACTCAGCTTTGCTCAGCTTTACTTTTGTTGCGTGCCTGGAAGGAAAAAGAAAAGCTATCTCTGGCGATTTTGATAGCAGTAAAGTTGCTTCTGAGTCTTCCCATCCAGGAAGACCAAATGTTGATTTCAGGAGACCTAAATCAGACCTCTTTTTGGTAATGCTAAGTCTGAGAGCACAGGACAACAGTTTTAGGGAGGTTTTGTTTGTGAAAGTTCTCAACTGTACATGAAGTAGCTGTGTGTCCCAAATATGTGTCATGTCCTGGGAAGTGTTGTCAGCACTTGGGCAAGGAAGTGATTTACCATTGTGGGTAGGTCTGTAGGGGAAGATTCAGCACTTTCCTGGGAACCGGCAGAAAAGCTGCCTTTATTGCAAATTCAGCTTCTGTGTAAGTTCGGGAAACAAGTGTTTTGGGTCTCCTTGTCTGTCATCTGTCACATTTATGCCCACGTACACCTTACACTGTGTGCCAGATAAAAGAAGTCCTGTTTGCAGGACAGGGAGAGAGGACAGTGTGTGTTGTATGGCCCGAGTCCAGGGTGATTCACCAAGTCCTTGGTTCTACATCATATGGGTGGAGAGCGCTCTACTTCAGATTTTGAAACGTGCTGGAGAAGATTGCTCCTGGTCCCAGCCAGCTGTTGTATTAAATCAGTCTAGTTATCTTTGCAAACCATTGTTCCCCTGCACTTTTTTGTTTTAATCTTTTTTGTTTTCTGTCCTTGTTTGAATATGTTGAGATGGTCTTATCAAAGCAGAACCATACTGCTGGTTGACTGAGCGCTTTGTGAAAACTGTAACAGAGGCAAGTGTGGTTTTAAGGGAGGGTTTATTTTCTGCATTTTCAAAACTGTACAGCTGGGGTAAGCAATCCAAATGTAACTTAGGGGTCTTCTTCTTTTCTCTCCAAAACTAGTCTGCAGGAGAAACTGGTAGAGGAGTTATTTCAGCATGCTCTAAAATTACTGCTGTTTTTCCTTCCAAGGTACAAGTGTGTCTGTGACCCAGGCTGGATAGGAGATTACTGTTCCACAGAAGGGAATGAATGTAAATCAAACCCGTGCCAGAACGGAGGAACTTGTGAAGATCTGTTGAATGGATATAGATGTAACTGCAGGAAAGGATTCAAAGGTGAAAATTCAGAGAAAACTTTGTTATCTTTTTCCTTGTCACTTCATTGTACCCTTAACGTGATTTCTTTTTATTAAACTTCATGGAAATAGGAATCAAGATGGGAAATGCCGTGGCTGTATGAAGTTAAGTTAGTCAGTTCATATAGACAGGATACAGTAGTAAAATACTTAGTAAGATCATATGTAAGCCTTGTTTGGACTCATTAAGAAATGTCCTGTTGGACGCTTAGCTTAATTGTCTTTGCAAATTATGAAAATTATATAAATTCACTCAGAATTGGAGGGGCATTAAACTTAAAGTTACCATGTCTGCTGTCTGCACTGAGCCCATGAGGAGTGCACTGCTCTCCTTTTCCCTCTGCTGAGATTTTTCAAATGTGGCAGTTCTGGCAATATGTCCACTGCTGTGTGGGGTAAACGTGCAAGTTACAGTCTCTTTGTTCATTCTTGCAAGAAGTGCCAAGCTCTCAGCAGCATACTCTTCTGTTTTTTCCCCTTCTGCTCTCCAGGTGTGAACTGCCAGGTAGTGGTTTCTCCTTGTTCCCCTGATCCTTGTGAGAACTCAGGAATTTGCCAGGAATCTCCTGACTCTGAAGGCTACACCTGCCAGTGTGCCCCTGGCTGGGAAGGTAACGTGGATGGGGGACATGCTGTACTTTGAGTTGCTGAGCAGTGTTGGCATCGAGCCTGGTGATCGTTGCCTTGCGAGGGGTCTTAATCCTGGGCTCTCCGTGTTTCAGGGGAGAGGTGTACGGTGGATATTGATGAATGTCTCTCCAAGCCCTGCAAAAATCATGCTCTGTGCCATAATATTCAAGGCAGCTACCTGTGTGAGTGTCGGCCTGGCTTCACTGGAGGAGACTGTGACAGTAACGTGGATGACTGCCTGTCAAGTGAGTAGCAGCACATTGCTCTGTGTTTTCCAGTTTTTCCTGGAAATACTTTTGCTGTCGTTTTAAAAGCTGCTGTTTGACAGATACTGAAAGGTCTTTTATAATCTCTTGCCAAAAGGAAAAAACCCCAAACCTCAGCCTTGTAAGACTGGCATGTTTAAGGCAGTCAAAACCCGTCACGTACAGCTGCTAGAAATGGGCTACAGTGATACGACTGATAGCAGTTGTTGTTCCCAGATTCTTAACTTGAAAAGGTCCTTAGAGTTTTACATACTTTAATGAGAAGCACTGTCAAATGCAGAATTATATTTGCCTGAAATTTTAATACATCAAATTGAAGTTCCACTGCAGGGCTCACCTAAATTTCTGCGTTAAGCTTGACTGAAGTGTGGTGGGAACCTGGGGTACAGCAGTCTTTCCTGAAATGTCTCTGTCTGACACTAATATTCTTGACAGAGCGGGTCCTGTTGCAGTTCTATATTTGAAAACAAATTAAGCAGCAGGAAGATATCAGTTGCAGGAGGGTAGCCCATAGGCTGAAGAGTACTGAAATGGGTTAAATTGCAAGAAAAAGTGTTCATTTCATGCTCTTGACACTGCTGTTCACAAGAGAAACCAAATACATAGTAGCTTCTTTTTCTTGCTGGGCATATTCTGTATCATCATCAGATAAAATCAAAGAGGAGTGTCATGTGTTTAAAAGTTCATCTGTTGCTATTTGAAAAGTGCTTTATCAAACCTTGGGGGAGTTCATGACATTGTAATTTTTTGATGGGCTTTTTAAAAAAAACCAACCAAACTAAATAAACAAAAACCCTCAACCAACCACCCGAAACCAAAAATACCCGATTTTTTTACTAGATTAGCTTAAAACCAAACTGAAGTCTTAAAGACTTTAGGTATGAATTTAACAAGCTGTGTTTTGCATTGAAAAAGAAATGTAAATTTGTGACTGCTGTAGAGAAGGATCCAAACAAGTCTATTAGCAAAAGTTACAGTGGGAGCCCCAAAGCAGCACTGCTGAAAGAACTTCTAAGGCATCTGGCTCGACCTCAGCTTCTGATGCCTTTTTGTGTGAGCAAACAGGTACAGTACAAAAACTGTCGTGGTGCCATGACCCAGAGCTGTGCTCACTGAAGCCAACAAAATCATTGCCTGTCCTGTTATTTTTTATGTGGGTGTCTGAAGAGAAATGTTTTCGGAGTGTTCATATATCTCTCTCGAACAGCTGGGCCATCTCTCTCTACTCCTAAGAGCTCTGAGAGCTGTGAGATTCACCCCGTGTTGTCTGTTAGGCAGCACACCCATGAGGCCGGAGAAGCATTTCAAATTACTGCCACAGCTGATTTCATTTAGCATAACAAAAACCTTCCACTCCCTGAGCCAAATGTCTTTAATCTATGAAGCAAATCAACCCTCCGAAAACAGGAACTTATTGAAAAGTTCATACCGGAATCTCCTTCTTCTGTCAGTAAATGTGTGGCACGGAGAATTAATGCACAGCTTTTGGCCTCGCTCATACATGGCTGACTGCCACAGACACAACATTTTATAGCTGCCGGGGGTCTCGCTTTGAATGTGCTTTTTCTCTGCAGTAGTCAAATGACCTTTAAATGGATGCAGGTGTGTCTCATAACACAAATTTTTATCATGTGAGGGTATTGCTCAGACAATAAATGAGGTTTCACATTTCTTTTCTTCGTTTCCCAGTGAACAGAATAATCTCCTACTTTTGTTGAGCTGCAAATTTTTGGTGGAGTCTATTTGCATTTTCAGCTTCATATTTTAGTAGTACTTTAAAATAATCAGAAATTCAAACTAAGGCTCAGTAATCTGTTTTTCATCCCCCCTCCTGACTCTCTTTTTCCTTCACCCCTCCCAGTTTCCCTCTCTGCCTTCATACACTAGGCTTTTGGTCTGTGGAATGCAGAGTAGAAAAGGAATCTGGCTTCAGGAATGTGGGTCTTAAATCCAAAAGTGGAAGGAGCAAAGCAGGAAGAAATTACTGAATGGCAGAAATCTTTCAGGCAGATTGGTCCTTCTGGAAGTAGAGGGAATACAGTAGTAGGGGGTGCCTTAAGACCAAGAAGTGGTGCCATGCAAGTAGCAAGAGTATGGTAGGAATAAAGAAAACATCAAGAAATGCAGAGGTGAGAGGAATCCAAGCTGGTGTATGAATTTGTGAGCTTTTCTGCCAGCCTTTCCCCAGTCAGTCTTTGATACTGGGAAAAATGTTAAGTGCTCAGTAATGTATAATTGCTCATGTATATGCTAATATACACTTACACATGGGATTTGACTGGACTGCTTTCATGCTAAAAATTAAGCACACAAGTTCTCTCGTGTGTTGAGCAGTGCCTGGAAAAGAGACAATGTGCTAAGTTCTCTTATGAATAAACTTGATAAGGAAGAAGAAACAGTTGCTGTGCTGTTTTTTATTGTCTTAATCAGTAGGCATCTTTCAAAAAAACAGAGTTTGAATTTTAAACCAGGAGACTTTGGGTCTGGTTTCATTTGTTCTGGTTGAACAAATTGCACCAGAGAAATCATTAGACCTTGAAGCTTGGCCTTGATCCATACCTTCTTGTGAATTCCTTATTGACAATGCTTTGCAGTTGTGTATTCCATAAAGTGGCTCAGAAAAACTTGTCAGTAGTCTGTCACACCTTGGGATCTCTAATTTTTATTTTTCTTTGCTGAAAGTGACTACTCCAGGTCTGACCTTTCACTGTTACCCCTTCTAACACTCACCACGATGCTTCTATCTTAGACCCCTGCCAAAACGGAGCTTCGTGTGTGGATGGGATAAACTCCTTCTCGTGCATCTGCCTGCCGGGATTTCAGGGAGATAAATGTCAGACAGACACCAATGAATGCCTGAGTGAGCCGTGCAGGAACGGGGGCACGTGCACCCACTACGTCAACAGCTACACCTGCAAGTGTCCGCCCGGGTTTGAGGGCACCAACTGCGAGAACAACATCGATGAATGCACTGAGAGGTGAGGTGACTCCAGGCTGCTGCAGCACCAGGGAAGCTGGTCCTACTCAGAAGCGGTTTTGAACAATGAGGATCTGTTTTCCTGCCACTGTGCAGACACACGGTTGTGATTCATGCAAGGAGAGCTTGTTTAGCTGAAAGGCAGTTGCCCATCAGATTTGATCTTCAGTTTCTCCTAATGTTGTTCTAGTTAGAAGCTTAGTTCCATTATAGGACAAATATGACAGTGTTTGGTGAAAGTTGAAACAGTTATAGGTGCTAGCTTATTACAATATAAATAATTTATATTTCTATAAGACCATTATCTTACAGGGGAGGGGAAATAATTGATTAGTTATGAATGGTTACAAAAATGGAAGTGATGGCCAGCTCTTAGAAGGACAAGAAAAATAAATTAGTCCTAAATTGAGTTATTGACAACAAATAATGTGAAGGAGCAACCAGGAGAAACACTAAATCCACAAATTCTGCACTGGAAAGATTTAATCATCAGAGATCTTCTAATGCTCACAAACTGGATGTCGTTTAGCAGTGTTGAGATAAAACCTGAGGTCATTCTAAATAGGGGGGGTGTGGAACTGAGCTAAAAAGCTCAGCAGCTTGTCCTTATATAAATGGTTCATGTGGTAGTTTTAAAAGCTCTTTGAGAGTTAACCCTGTGATTCCATGATCTACCTGCATATTCATTTTAAGCTTTGTTAGAATTGATGTAAGTAACTTCAGATTCTCAAATGGAAACAAGTTCTCATAAAGCTTGAAATGGTTAAAAAAAAATAATTAAAAATTTGTCTGTTCTAGTCTAGTTACCGGAGACAAATTGCCTAAATGCAAAGCTCTTGGTCTTCTTATGTATTTTCTGCATACCTAGAAAAGATCTTTCTTATCTTTTATAAAATTGCATTTGTGGGGGAGGAAGTATTTTAATATCTTTTTCTTAAGAACAGGATTGTGTCACTGATGAGGGTGTGTTTAATTTGCACAACAGTTGTTTAGTCGAGTGAAGTATGCTGGGTGTTTTAGCAGAATGCCTGGCTCTTCCTTGAGGTTCATCCTGTTCTTGTTTTTGTTATCAGTCAGGACAGAAACCAGTCTTGCAGGTATGAATTAAGGATGTAGCAATTTTCAACGCTCTGCCAAGCTAAACCAGTCACACCTTCTCAACCAAAATTACGGGGCTATGCTTAAGAGCACCGTGGTGGTTGGCTAATTTGAATTTGGTTCAAATAGCTCTTCCGTGTCCTGTGTGAGAAGCTGCCTGTGAGAGAGTGCCACCTCCTTTTGGAGGGAGGTACCTGGTTTCAGGGAAACACACAAAGTGATTGGCAGTTCCTCTGTCTTCCTTGCTTTGGCATGAATGTAAACACCAGTTAATGCTCCCTGTGAAACAGAATTCAGCCCGTAAGACAGAGGAGCCTCACAGTCAGAATTTAGATACTTAAAACTTGCACTCTTGCACTGGGAGTTCAAGGAGGTGAGTCAGTGGCTTCCCTCGTGGAAATACCCTTTGAGAGTGCACAAAGCAGATAATGAGCATGAATTTGGTTTGTGTGCTTTATCAAACTGATTATCTTGAGTCTGATCTAGGGTTATACTCAGAGGAGCAGCAGTTTCTTTGGAAGGAAAATGGAGTCAACTTTGCATGAGGCATCACTACTCCTGACTTTCCCAGTCACTTCTCCCTGGGACACCTAATCTGACAGAATTTCTTATGGTTAGAAGATTGAGGGGGATAATTCCTTTGATCTGAAATCTGCCAGGGCATGTATGAACAGTTTTACAAATCAGGACTTAAGGTTCTCATGAGAAGAGGAGGAAGGGATTTAGCAATACCAATACTTTCACATAATTTCAATAAAGAACATACTTGTGTTTTGCATGTTTTGCAAACTTTTTCCTTGAGAAAACATACCTCTGACTCCTCTGAAGCTTTTTAAAAAGGCCAATTGTTTTGTTTCTCAGAATTTGTAATACAATTGTAATTTGTAATAAAATTTATCAGTTGAGAAAGCCACACTCAGTACTGCTTGTGGTCACAGTGAAGCTGGGAAGATTTCATTAAATAAGTTACATCCATCACTAATGGCTCACTAAAACCCTGCTCTCCTTTCCTTGCCTGCTGGGATTAAAGACGGTGAGCTGGAGTCCCCCTGGATTGCTGTTATCTGATTTATGCTTCTTCAGCAGAAACCCAGCAGTGGTCAGAAGATCCTGTTATCTGGCTTTCTCTCTTATTTCACTCATGTTTATGGCTGTGAGCTAATTGCCTTTTGTCTCAGCTTACCGTTCTTCCCCCTCTCTTGCAGCTCCTGTTTCAATGGAGGCACTTGTGTGGATGGAATCAATTCCTTCACCTGCCAGTGTCCAGTGGGGTTTACAGGACCCTTCTGCCTCACGGAAATCAATGAGTGTGATTCCCATCCCTGCCTGAACAAGGGCACTTGTGTGGACAGCCTGGGCACGTACAGATGTATATGTCCCTTGGGTTACACTGGCAAGAACTGCAAGGTGGGTGACGTTTTTCGCTGCCTGTCTTCCCCGGGGCACTGTTGTTTGAGCTGTCCAACAGAAGAAATGGGATAGATCTTAGGTATGAAACAAGGCAGAGCTGCTGTTCTCACAGTTCTGGTAAGAGGTGGTTGACCCACCAGTTGCCCCTGTTCAAAACTGGAAACCGTAGAACGGGTTGGAAGGGACCTTAAAGGTCATCTAGTTCCAGCCCCGCTACCACGTGTGCCTGTTCACAGGGAGGATCAAAATGTTTGGTTATTTACGAGGGCAGGTAAAGTTCTAGATTAGTTTTCATCTCAAATGGAAAGCAGCTTTTAGCTTTGCAAATGGCTGCATTTCATTTGAAGCATAAAATTGTCCTGATTGAAGGCAAGAGCCGTGTATTAAAAAAAACCCCAAACAAACAAGCGAAAAACAAAAAGCAGAATATCAGTCTCATTAGCAAGACTTGGATTTAACTGGTTCATTTTTTACAGGGAGGTGTAGTTAATCAGGGTTGATTGTAGAATTTTATTTTTTTTTTTTTTTCATAAGAAGCCAGAAAATGTTTTGGGGGCAGTAAATGATGTGATTGTCCTGTTCACAACCTCAATAAAAATCTCTAGCCTTACTTGCATACTAAAGTTCAGGCAATTTACTGTTTTCCACAGTTGAGCATGAGAGCTGCAAACCCATATACTGTAAATGACTGACTAGTACCTATTAAAAACGCTAAACTTGGCGTATCACGGTGGAAACAGAATGCTGTTTTTCAAATCAGAGTTCTTTCTTTAGATTCTATTCTTATCAAAACAGCAAGAAAGATTTGAGACTATTTCTACTTTTGGAACAGTAAACACTATACTGGCTTCCTTCACCAGCAGTCTTAGGTGCTGCCATTTAAAAAGGAATCGGCAAATTTCTTAAACTACTGGAAAACACGACAGTTTTGTAAGAATTTTGCAACTCTCTTTTGTGCCAACAAGTCTTTGTAAAGCAGTGAGTGTTGGAAAGAAGCATTTTAGTGGCAGTGGGGGAGGTGCTTTTCCAGAAGTATGTTGCTAGACATTAAATTGTCAGGTCTGCTTCTAGGTATTGCTAATGGAGGAAGTGAATGCAAAGTAATGAAGTGATATAAAAAAGCAACCCCTCTGCTACCCTAATTATGCATTCCAAGCACACCACTTCAACCTCATTGGGAGAATTAGCATTGAGAGTGATCCTAAAGTACTGTGAAGTTCAGTAGTTCCTCTTCTGTTATGTTTGCTTTGTTTTTACTTGAGAAAAGGATTAATGTTCCTGTCCCCAAATTAAATGTTGTGTATTCTCAGAAAGTCTGCTTTATGTTCGGAGAAGCTTGATCGTAATGTATTACTCATTTTGCACAAGGAATCAGGACTTTCTGAATTTATAAGTACTACTCAAAGCTCTACTGGAGAGATTTATAGATTACAGCTACACTGTAGTTCTTGTCTTAGTGGTAAACTGGCTTGACCTAATTAGCAAAGCTAAATAAGCAGCACAAAATCAGACAAAGATTCATAAGTTTTAGAATTTGCATGTAAAACAGTCAGCTACTCATTACAAATGCGGAGGCTCAGTGTTTTTTCTTCTTCACGCTCAACTACATGTGATAAAACTTAATTCCAAGTTTCTTTTTGGTTGCCTGTGAAAGCACAGATTTTTTTACTTTAATCTTTGTGAGGAGACAGTTTGCATCTGAAAAGCAGAACTTTCTGCAATTGAAATTGCATTTTACAGCCAAAATTCAGTACTGCCCACTTAAAAAACCTCATCCTTCCCTCAAGTCAGCTTGAAGTTAATCAAATAGCTGTATTAATTTGAAGATGAAGTGCTTAAAAAGGAAATTATTGTTAGTGACTGGTTTATATTACGTCAGATAGAGTTATTTTGGGTCTTCACTTTCATATGATTTACTGAGTTTTAGACTCTTCGTTTGGAAACTGTTATTTATACAAGGAATCAAGAAAAGCAGTAGACTTTAGCCCATCTTGCAGTTCATAAAACTGTTGTGGGTTTTCAGCTTAATCCCAGAAGACAGAAAAACTCAGACCATACTAGAGCAAATGAGGCCAAAAGCAGGTATGATGAGCTAATGATAAAAAGGAAAAGCAAAGATGAAAATGTGAAACACATCTGTCATCCTCAAAAAGCCGTGAAGATAGGAAGAGTCTGGGAAAAGAAGGGGCAGCTGCTACTGTTGATAGCTGGAAGCTTCCTGCTAATGTGAAACTAGAAGCTTAGTCGGACATAAAACTGAATTTTCTCAAACCCAGACAGCCAAGGATCCACCTCCATAAGAAGGTGTGAGTATCAGCTTACTCTAGAAATAATGTTGCCACCTGGGGTTTACTCCTGTGTGCATTTGCACTTTCCTGGGGATGTGAGACTGCTAGTGAAGAACCTGGCTTAGACTTGGCAAGTACTTTCCAGTGCCACATGGAAGCAGTACTGCAGACCTTCCTTCCTTTGTGTCTTGAACTTTTTCTCTGTGTAGGGTTTCCTCCTGTGCCACATGTCACGTGGGTTTTTTTTCTTTCCTCTGCAGTCACTTATGGATCTGTGCAGCAAGTCTCCCTGCAAGAACAAAGGCACGTGTGTCCAGACTCTGGCCCAGACTCGCTGTGTCTGCCCCTCTGGCTGGACTGGTGCTTACTGCGATGTGCCCAATGTCTCGTGTCAAGTGGCAGCTTCACAAAGAGGTAAATGAGCATCCTCTGTGCTTTAACTGAAAACACGTCCCCATGCATCATTAATCGGCGCCTCCTTCCCCCCCGCATCTGTGGACACAGCACGCAGTGGAAATTCCAGGGAGCTTTGCCTCGAGGTGGTTGATCACAGTCACTTCTAAAGTAAAATACTCCCAGCAAGGTTGTGTTTGTTGCATCTTGTACCTCATGATCTGTGTAGCTATTTTTGCAGAAAATACTGGCTTCCAAGTGCACTGTTTAGCTATGTAGGTTATGCCATGCCCCCCAAAGTAGTAATTTTCTACTTTAGATTATGTACATCTGAAAGATTTGGTTAAAGTGAATTTTGTCCAGGAACGTGGCTTGTAGCCTGAGCAGATGGACAGTGTCATGCCCTTTTTTGTCCAGGAAATCCAAACAAATGGATTCAGTGTCCAAGGAGAAGGGTATCAAGCTCCTGTACCTTTTGCAGACGTTCTAGGTACAAACACTGAACCTTTGTATAGCAGCAGTAGTGCTTCAGATGTGTGTTCATCTGCCAGTGATAAAGTAATACAGCAATACAAATACTTCATGCCAGTGTTGGTGCCAGCGATCCAATGAGGGCAGAGCAGTGACTTCACTTGGAAGGCAGTTTTGGTTCTGATCCACTGTAATTTAAAGAGTAACTCTCCAAATTTTGAGTTTCAGCTTTTCAGTTTGTTGAGTCTGGCCATATTCGTTCCTGGCTGAGCTACCCAGCACTGGCAGCAAGCGTGTTTTATGTGTTTGCTCACTTTATTTAACTTCGTTTCAGGAGTCCCAGTGGACCAGTTGTGCCAGCACTCTGGTCATTGCCTCAATGTTGGAAACACACACCACTGTCAGTGCCAGGTGGGTTACACAGGCAGCTACTGTGAGGTGCAGCTGGATGAGTGCGACTCCAGCCCCTGCCAGAACGGAGCTACCTGCCGGGATCACCTGGGTGGATACCAGTGCGAGGTAATGCATGGTGGTGCAGTAGGAAGAGGTCTGAATATTTAGGGCATTGTAATGCAAGGGAATCCAAAAGAAATCCAGAAACACATGCAAGTGGTAGATTAGCTTTCTAAGAGGGGATGGAAGCAACTTGGACTTGGAAGAAATCTTTAATTTGGCTGTAGCAGAAGCAGTGCTCCTGAGAGGTTTTTAAGAGTGAAGTAAGAGAGATGATTGTAAGGAGCTGTGGTTGATGGGCATTTGAACTCTTTGTCTCATCAGAGATGGAGTTCTTGCCTGGAAAGGCTTTTTGCCTGAGGTGTGATTTATATTAAAATATATGTAAAATGCATTAAAGGAACATTGTATTTTTGCTGTTGGATGGGCAAGGTATCCCTTGTTTCTCAGGGTGGGAAATGCCCTCCACTGCTTTCTGTTTCTTACAGCTGATGCAGAGAGCAGTGTAGGCTGTGAGATTGTGGTATATCAACCTTCCCAAGCCTTTCAGAATGGTAGAACACCTTGGAAGCTCGAGCCCAGAGGGAAAGGATGAGTTTTATGTAGACCTTAAATGAAAACCACTGAGACAATCTCAGTGCTAAAGGGTATCGGGATTTGATCTCTCTGTTTTGCAGCAGTCAAGCCACTCGAATTCAAACATGCAGAGTGCTGTTGAGTGTCACACGGCCGAGTTGTGTGCTTAAGCTGCTGGCTGTGCAGCCCTTGAAATCACTTGCAGTTGTTTAGCTACAAAGGCAGTCCTAATCTATCCCATTGAGGGCTCCTTTTGTCTGTGTTAGCCTTTCTCAGATGTCTACTAATGTATCTGTTAGAAGATTATTCACACTTATTTCTATACTGGCAGTGTGTGGCTGGATACCAGGGTGTCAACTGCGAATATGAAGTGGATGAGTGCCAGTTTCAGCCCTGCCAGAATGGAGGGACGTGTATCGACCTTGTCAATCATTTCAAGTGCTCCTGTCCACCAGGAACTCGGGGTATGAAGCTCAGCAATTAAGTGAATATTACAAGAGTGAATTTTCCTCTCTGACCACTGGTTTCGTGACACAGAGTCTGAAGGGAATGCATAATGTTCTTTGAAGAATGTTCCCAAAGCACACTGAATCCCTTGAGATACATATTTTCTCTTTAAAAATAAATGCTGCTTTCCCCCCCCCCCTTTTTTTTTTAAAGGAATAGGTCACGGCAGTGTCCTTTGGGAATGTATGATCCATCTTTGGCAATGGGGGATGGACGAGATGGCCATTAAGGTCTCTTCCAGCCCTGTCTGTTTTGATCTAGTAAATCCAAGGTTTCTTTTTTTTCCTAAGATGCTATGAAATAGACAGGAAATTTGCTTAGTTCTTTCCAGTGTCCTTTACTTTTTAAAATTTTTGCCCTGTATTGTCCTGGAGTCTTTAGTGGAAAAGAATTCAGTGCCTCTAGGCTGCCTTAAACTATTTTGGCAAATTTGAGCTCTTTCATTAAAAGCTACTTTAAAAATAATAAAAAAAGGAGTAGTCCATGGTCCTACATTGGTGGTTTTCAGTAAGTGAGATTCCACAGCCTGGTTAATGTTGTGTTTCTTGAAACCTGACCTTCCACTTCCATGTTGTATCTGACCTGATGTCCCTGACTTCTACCTTTGGAAATATTCAGGATTGCATATTTTAACCCATAGGTGAATGCTTTCTCACTTTTTTCCTTAGGTTTATTTTTCAAGTCAGTTAAAAATTTTACATACCTCTGAACTTTTTCTTTCTGAAGTGTGTCATCTCAGTGTAGGTGAAGTCTTCAGCTGTGTCAGAACTTGATGAAGTAAATATAAGTAAAATTGTAAAACCTGATATATTTGCCTCCTGCGCACGCATATTACTGTTTCATTCACTTTAGTATGACTGTCAGCACATCTCCCCAGTCTGGATGAGTGTTTATTTCATTGTAAGTCATTGCAATAGCAATTCTTCATAATATTATTCTTAATTTTATTCTTCAATTTAAAAAGAAAACAAAACCACAAATCTTGCTGCTTATGTCACTACATCAAAGTTTATATTTATGTACCAGTATCTACACTGTCTGAATTTTTGTGTTGTAGTAAATCCCCCACCCTCCTTTAAGAGGTTCTGAGTGTGCTACTTTTAATCCTTCATCCTTTTATTTGTTGAGATTAATTATTTTTTGGATGTGACAATTTTTTTCTGATAAGAGAATGGAATTGGAGGAGATTGATACAATTACTTAGGATAGTAAGACTTAGCTTTTGTCCCTGGCCTAGTTTGAAATTAACACTTTACTGCTGCCAGTATGAGCATCCTCCATATTTAGGTGAATGATTTTTACTTGCTCTGGTTGAATCAACAGTATTAACAGACAAAAGTACTTGCTCAGCTTACCCTCTCTGTCCCTTTGTATCTGTTATACCGTGCAGTGAAGGCAGAACCAGCACCAGACCTTGTCCTTTGGAAAGGAACCTTGTAGGGAGAAGGAGAAACTGCCCTCCCTAGCCAGTGGTGAGGGTTTACTGTAGGTCCCCAGAATCCAAACTGCAGAAATCAGTGGGTTTTTGTAGGTTTGTTGTTGCTTTTTTTTAATGCTGCTGCTACAAACACTCTCTGCCCAGTTTCAGGGTTACCTGAAGTTAAGTGCCTGGGGGCAGCTCACAGCCTTTCAAGGACAGCACGGGGCTAAATTGAGGGCATCTTTTTTGGGTTTGATTTGGTTTTGTGTTTTTAATTATGCGCTTAAATTAATTCAAGTATGAAAGCTGCTAAATACCAGTATGGCCTGGCGTTGAGGATCTAAAACACATGCTGCCGAGGCCTGGTCCGAGGCTGTCTGTCTGCAGAGAGCATGAAATGCATTAAGATGGGACCTTTATCTGTTTGTTTCAGGGAACCTGTGTGACACGGTCTCGAAACCTGATGGGCAGTGTAGGAAAGGAGGCCACGGCACTGTATCCTCAAATTGTCCCTTTTTACTGTCTCGACAGGCCGTTTCTGTGAGGAGAATGTGGATGACTGCGTTTCAGAGTCAGGAGTACCCCGCTGCTTTAATGGAGGGCAGTGCATTGACCAGATCGGGAGCTACAGCTGCCTTTGTCCCCAAGGCTTTGCAGGCGAGCGATGCGAGGGAGATATCAACGAGTGCCTCTCTAATCCCTGTAACCCTCGTGGAAGTCTGGACTGTGTCCAGCTGACAAACGATTATAGGTGCATCTGTCGTAGTGCTTTTACGGGTGAGTAGTCATAAACATGCTATCCATTTCATTGTGGTATCTTGAAAACCGGTCGTTCTTTCCCTTTCTGGCAGTAGTGTTATCTAGTCATTTGCCTTTGCAGTATCTTTTGTTTCCCTACACCATGCTTCAGTTTTTAAACCAGCCTTTGTTTTAAAACTTCTAAGAAATTTGGCTTCCAGAGCTGTCTCAGACAAAGGAATCTCCTGAGACACTTGGCTGCCAGAGTTTTGGGTTTTTTTCTGTGGTACTTTTCTCTCCTTCATAATTTCACATTTCTAATATTGGAAATGTAACTGTTCATGTGTCACCTTCTCCTCCATGGCTTTTCCTTTTGCAAAGGAGCATATGCTTTTTCTCTATAAATCAGTCTCATAGTATCTATAAATAGCTTTTGGCCTCCTTTTCTATTCCTCGCCCCCTTTTCTTCCTTACATTGCTGATGTGGTCAGGATGGAATACTCTGTGCATAGACAGGCTGTACATTCCTAGCTTAGTGATCCTTCCACAATCCCACTTTGAGTCACAACTTAGCAAGAATTTCACACTGTGCAGACTTATGTCTCACTCTCTCTAGATCTCCTTTGTTAGTATTGCTGCTGTTCTGCTTTCTGCCTCCCACTGCGCTTAAGTTTGGTCTAATAGTCTCCAGATGTGTCTTAACTTTCAGCTTTCCATTTTCCATGTCAGTTTAACTTCCTACGTATTCAGTTTTCTTCCATTAAAACCTTTCAATTTCCCTGCTTATCAGTGACCTCTGCATGCTTTACCTTATTTTTTCTTAAAATTTAAAAGTGCTGTGATTTTCCACTAAATTTGTGAGCTTCAGATGTAAAGAAATCACAAAGACAGACATTTGAAGAATTCATGTAGTGGTTTTTGAAAGCATTACCTAGACTGACAAAAGAGGTTCCTAAAAGAGCAGTGTATGACAGAAGTGGTGCTGGTGGGACTCCGATGCAGGTCATCAGATAGGATTATATTTAAGGCTGCCTGTCAAGCTTGCTTTTATTAATTATGCCTCGTGTTGCTTCTGGCTCTCATGGAAGGATTGCTGGAACTTGCGGTGTGGGGAATGCAGACCTGATGCACCCCAGGAGGAGCAAGGAGAGCTGTTGTGTCTCAGACATGAAGTCTGTCTGGAAATGTTAGGCACAGAGGGGGAGCATGCTTCTTCCTCTAGCTGTCTGTCTTCTGCACATTCCACATTGACCCTTCTGCCTGGGAGGGGACGGGCGGCTTTGCTGTGGTTTATGACGGAGGATGCCAGGACTCTGTGGGCCATCCTGCCCTGTCTGCGAGCAGCCTTGGCTGCACATGTCTGGAGACTTCTATTAATGTTTTCCTAGGGGGTTCAAGTCATACTTAGGTCATCCCCATTTTTAAAACTCTGTTGTCAGAGTTTGACTCTGGAAGCTGCTGCGAAGTTGCTCAGTGCAGTAACACCTCTGTCTGGCTGATCTGTCTGAGGAGACTCGCCTTCCTTCTCCTATTCACTGATGTTGCATCTGGTCTGGAGTTGTTCATTAATTTTAGAGTGTGATTTGCCCTCTCTGAACATCTCTCAAAAAGTAAATAAGACGTAGGAACCCCCAAACTGGTGTGGTACATCACTTTCAGCCTCTGTACCTGGTTGACTTGGAAACGGCAGCAGCAAATTCTTTGTGCTGTGTTGTGCCTGTTCTTAAGGAGGCAGACAAGGACAGCTGTATCCAAATACAGTCTGGATTCTGAGGTTGTGCCTTCCTCTACCACTGCTAATGCAGCTGCTTAGGAAGTGTGTGTTGTCTGAAGGGACGATCCCTACCTCTTTGGAGGGCAAGGTCTCGCTGGAGTGCTCCGCTCGCTGGCCAGTCGTGGGAGTGTTTTGCTTTGTGATGGCTTTTTGATGTGCACAGACACACACGTTTCTCTGCTCTCCTCTCCCTGTGTCTGCATCTCAGGTCGTCACTGTGAGAGTGTCATAGACGTGTGTCCTCGGAAGCCTTGCCAGAACGGCGGGACCTGTGCTGTTGCCAGCAATATGCCGGATGGGTTCATCTGCCAGTGTCCTCCGGTAAGCACCGTACCCTGAAACTGCATTGCCTGCCTCGGCTCTAGAGCCCTCGGGCTGCAGTCTCACTAGTTTCACTGCTTCACTGTAGATGAAGATTGCCCTTTCTGTACCACTTGCAAAACTGTGTCTTTGAACACACTTTAACCACATCCTTTAGTTTGTCTGTTGAGCTGGGGAACCCAGAGCTTCCAGGTGCCCTAGGAGAGCGATGCAGCCAGTTGTTACCCCAGAAAAGTCTGCTGTTGAGGCATGATATCTGGCTTTTCTGTCTTAAACTAGCGTTAAATTCTGACCATTCTTTTGCTGTCCTGTGTTTTGTATGCTTACTGCAAGATTCCCCTTGTTCGTGGCTCTTCTAAGCTCATTTCAAAATGTAATTTCCTAGTTTATCGTTGAGGTTACGTCCAGAAAGTGACGGCTGCTGCAATGAAACTAGGGGAGTTACAGGGGAGAAAGAGTTTGCATATGACACCTTGCCTCCAGCCCTCAGAGCATTGAAGAATAAGTTTGTGAGACTGATTGTTTTGCCTTCTTTCCCCCCCCCACCCCGTAGGGTTATTCTGGAGCAAAATGTGAGTTCAGCAGCCACAGTACCTGTGGACAAGTGAAATGCAAGAAGGGGGAGCAGTGCATCCAGACATCTTCTGGTCCACGGTGCTATTGCCCCAAGCTGTCTGCGGGAGAGGAATGCCAGACAAACACGGGTTGTGCCAGTGCCCCCTGCCAGAATGGCGGGAGCTGCCACCCTCATTCTCAGCCTCCTTACTATTACTGCCAGTGCCCTGTCCACACCCAGGGCAGCCAGTGTGAGCAGCCCGTAACTTTCAGCCCAGAGCCCCGAGGATGTTTGGATTCCCAGTGTGCAGAAAAATCAAGAGATGGCTATTGTGATGAGGAGTGTAACACTCATGCGTGCCAGTGGGACGGAGGCGACTGCTCCCTGACAATGGAAGATCCTTGGGCCAACTGCTCCTCCTCGTTGCGCTGCTGGATGCTTTTCAATGGACAGTGTGACGAGTTCTGCAACACGCCCGAGTGCCTGTTTGACAACTTTGAGTGTCAGCAAAATAGCAGAACATGCAAGTAAGGCTTGATCCTGAGAATGGTTTTTTGTGTGTGACTAACACAGTTCCTGCTAGTGCTCTGCCTGCTGCACCCCCTCTCTTCCATTGTTTCTGTTGCTGGTCCTTGCCGAAAGTTTTTGGCATCAAGGAGTTTCTGCTGCTTTGTGTACTTTTCTGTCTGTTTTTGGAATTTGTGTGCTATGCACTGAATCAATAACCTGAACAATGGTAATGTGTTAACCTGCTTGATGGATGTGCCCTGCTTTCCCTGGAAATGTAAATAAGAGGCATTTCACCTTGTACTAGATTTTAGTAGTACTGCCTCCTATCCTGAATTTTGCTCCATACCAGCAATACCTTTACTTTTATCCCAGCTGTATTTGCTGCCACTGAATGTTTCCAGCTTGTTTATTGTGGCAATTCTTTCTCTTCAGCATTTTGTGATAAATGCCGCAGCTTTGCTGTGATGATTCTCCCTTGGTGAGGCAGGCAGGTGTTAGATATCTTAGTAAACAGAATAAGCAGTTCTCTTCCACTGTTACCAGAATTGAACCACGGATTATTGTGCTTCCTTCTTTCGCACTGCTGGGTTGCAAGCTTTGTCCCGGGGTTGCATTTCTTCTCATTGTATCCCGACTATGAGTGTTATTTTACCTCAAATGATGGTGAAGAGCGTAAGACCTTGGCCTCTGGGACTGCAGGTGTGCTGTGCAGAGTGTGCCTGTCCTCCCGTGCTGCCCTGTAACCCTCTCTCTGGTTTAGGTATGACAAGTACTGCGCGGATCACTACGCGGATGGGCGCTGTGACCAGGGCTGCAACAGCGAGGAGTGTGGCTGGGATGGGCTGGACTGTGCTGGTGACAAAGCCGAGAAGCTGGCAGAGGGCACCCTGATCATCGTGGTCCTGATGCCCCCCGACGAGCTGCTGGGCGACGTTCGCAGCTTCCTGCGCACTTTGGGAACGCTTCTGCACACCAACCTGAGAATTAAGCTGGACTCCCAGGGGAAACCCATGGTATTCCCGTACTACGGGGAGAAATCGGCAGCTCGGAGTCGTCGATCGCTTGTGGTCGTTCGCAAGCTCAGAGAACTAGAGCAAGAGGTCATTGGGTGAGTGTGTTCCTCTGGCCTTGTTGTGCTGGTAACCCTTGCTTGTAGGTGTGTGGGACGTTCTAGACTTTCTAGGTCTGTAGTTTGTTTTTTAAATGGGGAAATGTAAAGCCACTGCAACTGCCCAATTCAGTGTTGGGATAGAAAGACTGGCTGCAGTTTAACCTAGTGCTTTGGCCAAAGTTTCTGTTGCTGATTCCTGTGCCCTCTTACTGTATCTCTGCAGCACCAGGGTGTTCCTGGAGATTGACAACCGCCAGTGTGCAGAGGATTCGGAGCAATGCTTTCACAACACAGAAGCTGCTGCAGCTCTCTTAGCTGCTCAGGCCATCAAGGGCATGTTGCCCTATCCTTTCGTGTCTGTCCAAAGTGAGTAACTGCAGAGGGAAAACTGCTTACGGAGGAAGGCAGTCATCAAACTTGGGCTTGCAAAATACTTGCTCAGATTATTGATCATCGCGGTAGTGTGAACATCTTGCTGTTCAGCATGTTCATCCCCAATTATAGGAATGTGTATGTGCCATGTGCACTGAGGGACATCTGGTTAGTAAGGCAGGGCATATAATTTGGAGCCTAGTCATTTTGACAGCTGTAGAAACAGTAATCTCTCATGTGCTGCAGCGGTGTGCCATGCGCTGCAGTGGTGATCTCTGCACTAAAAACCATTCATGCGCTCTAAGCCATGAATTCAAAAAAGACACGATATACTCCTACAGCAGTTGCAGCAGAGCCTAAACTCTATATGATACAAAGACAATAAACTCTCTGGGAAAGACGGCGAGTGAGAAAAGAAAAGTCTGTAAATTGAAGATCATTGTCTCCACTTTGTTAATCTCACTCTTATTTTAATTGGAACTTTTAGGTGAACCACTGTCACCACCAAAGACCCAGTTGCTTTACCTGCTTGCTGTGGCAGCTTTGATCATCCTCTTAATCCTCCTGCTGGGTGTGATGATGGCAAAGCGTAAGCGCAAACATGGTTCTCTGTGGCTCCCAGAGGGATTTATCCTGCGCAGGGATCCCAGTAATCACAAACGGAGAGAGCCGGTTGGGGAAGATGCTGTTGGACTCAAGTAAGTTTGCATTTAGGCCACTGACATTCTGTCTATGAGTGTGTTAGAGGACTTTGAGAACGTGGTTTGTAAATCTTTCATCAAAGGCACTTAACCCCGCAGAGAAAGCTTCCTTTTAACTGGAACTTCTTAGGCCATTTCTTTAAATTTTAATTACATCAGTTTTGGACAGAAGAACTTTAACTGTAATGTATAAAGTGCCAGTAAGGAATCTGTTCTCCTGGTTATATTTGGGTTTCTGACACTCTGTTTAGTTCAGCGGGTGCGTACCGTTTGCCTAATTTCCTCCTGGAATAGGTGAGACATTTTTAGGTTGATAGGTGACAACAAACCTTTAATGTATCTAGCTCAATGCAATAAAGACGTGACTCAAAAATAGTGGAAAGTTTCAAAAGAGGAATCCCATTTATGCAGTTTAGGCTTTCCACTGAATTAACCAGGTTTGCAGTTCTAAATGCATTTAATGCCACTGTTGGCTGCCTGAGATTTCTAATTTCTCGGTCCCTCTGTTTGCAAGCTACCAAACTTGCAAGCACTCCCCCTTGAACTCTGCAGGGTAGTGTAAGTAGCAGTAGTAGCACCTGCTCAGCCTGCAAAGTGATATGTTCTCCTTGTTTGTCAGAAATCTGTCAGTCCAGATACCAGAGGGTAACCTGGCTAATTCTGGAACAACTGAACACTGGGCAGGTGATGGTGGGCCTCAGCCAAAGAGAGCAAAGGTAAGGAGAGCTCCAAGACTTGAATATCACCTGAAACTGCTAGTGAGAAACATCTACATTAACTTCCTGAGTATGCCCCTTGCCCAAAACTTGCCTTTGCTTGGGAATCTGTAATACATAACTAATGGTATCTGAGGGGCAAATCCACAGGTGAACACTGCCACCACAGGCCAGTTGAGGAAGTAGGTACCTTCTGTTCCAGTGTCCCCTCCCTGCCCAGGCTCTGCTGCGGCAAAAGGGACAAGGAGATTCATGCAGTGTCTTGCAGTTCAGGCCTGATAATGTATGGTGGGAATGTGAAAGCTGAGAATGCCAAACAGATAAATGGACACCTTTGTTTGGCCTAAAACACAAACCCTGAAATGACAAAACGAGCAAAACCCAAAACATGACAAAAAAAATCCCCCACAAAAACCAAGAAACCCCATAAAAAAAATAAGAGAACGCCAAGGACTTTCAGTGTCTTTGGCCACTTGATGGGTGTTTTGAAGCAACTGCTTATTTCCCGTGCTCAGGCTGAGGATCAAGCCTTGCTCCCAGAAGGGGATGAGCAGATAGACCAGCGCCAGTGGACTCAGCAGCACCTGGAGGCAGCAGATGTCTGCGGGAGCACCTCACTCGCCCTGACACCGCCCCAAGCAGATCAAGAAGTGGATGTTCTGGATGTCAATGTCAGAGGGCCGGGTCAGTACACTCGCAGCGTCCCTGTGTTCTGCCAGCCAGCCACCGATCTCCCTCCCCTGTGTCGGGTGGCTGGGACTGCTGATGTTAAAAATTAAGTGGGGTGTTACAGGAACACCAGGAGAACTCAAGGGAAGCTCGGTGTGCACTCCAGAAAAGAAAGCAGATCATGGTCTGTGGCACATGGGATCTCATGTAACCAGGGGAAGAAAAGTTCACTTAGCAAACACCTGTAGGAACTACAGCTATAAAATTTCCTTTATAACAGTGTGTGCCTAAATGATGTTGTCAGAATGCCATTACGGCAGAAATTTGGAATGCGTAATTGTGTTGGAAATAACCCCCAGGTTCTCCAGCTGGATCACTGCAGACTTTTTCTAAAGACCAACTTAGCAGGTTTTATACCTGGGGTGTCTGTCATCTCTGTGGAAGCAAGGATGGCCTTTTCCTGAACGAGATGAATCTTGGCAGAAAGTATACCCTGATTAGCAGTGTGTGAGGCATCTGCCCTGGAACAGAGCAGCAGTGCAGCAAGATTGTTCATGATTTTTTTCTATGTGCTGATTTATATCCCTAGCCTATGATGATCAACTCATTGAATTCATAACAGAACTGTGAACTTGGAGGGAGATTTTTTTTTGCCATGCACACAGGCTTGCTCTCTTTCAGTCCCAAATCACTAGGTGCACTGAGAACACTCTGCTGTTCTTTATGAGTGTAGCACTAAGGCTGTATAGGCTGGTAAGGGACTGGATGGATCACGTGGTAATAAGTGATCCCTGAGTTCTGAGAGGAGACAGCTGACCAAGAACTTTATGCTGGTCAGAAGAGCTGCACCCATGGCTCTTGTTTGTATGTAGAGAGGTGATTCTGATGATATTGCTTCAATTCCTTTTTATTGAGTTATGTGGGAATATTTTCCATGCAATTTAAGGATGACTGGACCCATTCTCTCAGTTCCCTTCTATTGTCTTCTGCTGCAAAGGGAAGGAGGGATTTTTGTGTAACAAGTGTGAGAACATAAACCATCGGTTTCTGCCAAATTTAAGCTTTTATTTCGCCTATTGAAACTTCTAGTTGTGTGGCAGGGTAAAAGCTTTCCAAGTGCAGGCAATAATGTTCTTAAGACTTCACACTGCTTATTTTCATGTTCACCCAAAGCTTTGTCCAACAACATCAATGAAATAATGCTGATCTGTAGTTGTTTTCCTGCCAATCAGATGCAACTGTGAAGCTTGCAGCAAGCTGCTCTGAGCTATCTCCCTCTTTGGCATCACAAGCGAGCAGCTGTCGGGGCAGAAATAATTTTAAAAGTCTGAGAAATGTTGGATTAATGGGTTAGTAAGGAGGGGTAGGATTCCTCAGAGTAAATACACCTCTTTATCTGTCCTGACCACCTTCATCTTTGCAGGCGGAGGGAATAAATGGGCCTTTCTGAGAGGCAGTTTTCCTCTGTCCCAAGAAGTCTCTGGAGGGCTTCTTGGAACGCCCCAATAACGCTTCGCTGCACTTAATTACAGAGTATGTTGTGGCTGATTTGGGTGCAGGTGTCTGGGCTGGAGCCATCTGAAGCTGGGTGATTAGATCCTGGCCACAAGTACAGGTGTCAGGTACAACAGTAGAAATCTTTCTAGAGAGAGGAGATGCAAGTCAAAATGCCTTGGGGTACTAAGGGTTTGTTCCTTCTCTTAACCCAGCACCTTCTGCAATCTCTTGAGTTTAGGGGGATCCAATGTCCAACAGAAGTATTGCCTAGAGATTTTGCCCATGGATTCCTCACATCCCAGCTTTCAGTACATTGTGCCTATATGAGACCTTCAGGTGTACCTGTGTGGTGAACTCCTCCTGACTTTTACCATCTCACTCCAAGTTTTACATGTACTCAGGGGTCTGTCTTACTGAAAGACAGCAACCAGAGCAGTTTTTATAAAATGCTGCTGCTGCCTTTGTCTCCCCATGCTGTTCTTTCTCTGTGTCCCCCAGAGCGGGGAGGACATTCTTTTCACTCGAGTTATTGTGAGTGTGTAACCAGGGTAATGCAATTATAGGCATAACTGATAACACCACCTATAATTAAAATTGATGAACTGTCCCTATTATTATGCCCCTCTTCTTTCAGTTACTAAAACCTCAGTGGTTCAGACTGGAATTTTCCATGCTGGGTGTCTGCCTCCAGCTGGATGCTTTTGCGTTCTTTTCCAGCTCTTTCAGAGAACAAGCTGGAAGGAGGAAAAAAGACATTGTGTCCACAGCTTTTTTTTTTTTTCCTAGTAGTCCATCAAGCACTTAATTGTGACGGTGTAGCTGGATGTGCTTTTGCTAGCCTCATAAAACTAACCACGTGTGGCCAACTTGCAAAGCTCTGAAAAGAGCTGCACGTACCTGAGAAGCTTTGTGGAGGGTGGCAGCTAATTATTCCAAGGATTTAGTATGTGCTATAGCTGTGTCCCTGTGGAGCAGCTAGGCATGATTGTCCGGGACAACTGCAGTGAGTGAGCAAGCAAGACCTATCCTGCGAGGGGTTCTCCCCAGAGCTGTGGTGCAGGAGGAAAGGAAAGCTCCTTTCTGTGCTCTGTCTCTCTGCTCTTTGTGCTGTGGCAGTACAGAGGAGACCACAGCCTGACTGGAATACTGAGAAGGATTCATTTGGGACAAGGGAGCAGAGCCAGCAGTGGGAGGGAGCAGCACAAAAGGAGGTATAGGCTTGGAGAACAGGCGAGAGGGTCTGTAGACAGGACTGGATCTTGGAACTGAACCCAGGTCTGTACATCAACACTCTGCTGCCGTCCAAATCCCGAGGAAGGAGCTGGGTGGAAGGCTGTGTGTCCTGTGGTGGTGAGCCACTAGGAGGAGCATGAATGCTGCTGGAGGCCACGGCCTGGCCTCTGCCCTGCCCCGTGCTTGTACATTTACAGCTTTGGAACTGTCCTGAAGTAGTGAGTCAAGAAATCTTGGTGATCAGAAGCAGGGAAATGGGAGCAGGGCATTCAGCTCAGTATATTACCTTCTATAGGAGGTCATCATCTTATTTGTGTGCACAGAATCCTAATTCTGCCACGTGGCTTTGTGCGGTGCAGATAGTGCACTGAAGATTGAGAGCTGTGCAGGCAGGGAAGCTGTTCTCTGTCCCCTGCTTGCCCATGGAATAAATCAGGTAGTTGCTGAAAGATTTTATATTTCTGCTAGTGAGCCACACTGGAGAAGCAAAATCTGTGTTCACCTTTGCGGAGCTCCGGTGGGGCACTTAGCACAGAGTAGTTCACTCCTGCTGCCATCTCAGTTCCTTTAACTTTCCAGGTGCCTCTGATGCATATGCAATACAGCTGTAACATCAGTAAGCCAGCGTTAGTGTCTTTGGTTTTAGGTGGCAAATACTATACAGTGTTCAGAGGTTGCTGAAACTGAAGCAGTTGGCATTTTTATGGTTGCTGAAAATATGTGGAGATGTTTTAAATATGAAGGCTTTTGTCTGCGTTTTAGTTCAGGTTACTGTCTCAATAATGTCACCAATAATTAGTGTCTAGTTGTTTAATAATTTTTCTGTCAGTTGTTTCTTTTCCCCAAGTGTGTGATTAGAATGTCCATGTGAACAGTTATACTTAGTTGTCTGATGACTTTGATTTTTAAAACCCTTGCTTCTCTCTCAGAATTTAGCTAGCCTTTACATTTTGTGGAAGGTTTCCACTTTAGCAGCAAAGGTTTTTTTTGGTTTAGAATGATCTGACTTATTTAAGGAACAGCTAGGTTCTTTAGATGAAGTAGGTATAAAAGTCCTTCTTGGAGGGAAAACAGCTCCCTAACTCTGTTGGGCTTTACGGTAAGAGAACAGGTCTGGGTTAAAGCAACTGAAGGGTTAAAGCATTGTAGGTGCTCAGGGGAGGAGGATTGTGAGAGGGTTTCCCTACCTTTGATATCACTGCCAGGTTACTAATCATCATCTTTCCTGTTGCAGATGGATGTACTCCACTTATGTTGGCATCTCTGCGTGCGGGCGGCTCCGACATCAGCGAGGATGACGAGGATGGAGAAGACTCCTCAGCAAACATAATAACAGACCTGATCTATCAGGGTGCCAACCTGCAGGCCCAGACAGACCGCACTGGGGAGATGGCCCTGCACTTGGCAGCCCGTTACTCGAGAGCAGATGCTGCAAAACGCTTGCTGGATGCTGGTGCGGATGCCAACGCACGGGACAACATGGGACGGACCCCCCTGCATGCAGCGGTGGCTGCTGATGCCCAGGGTGTCTTCCAGGTACAGCAGTTGAAGAACCCTGGACTCTGTAGTTGTATGAGCCTGCCCAAGCTGCGCTCTGTTTGCTCACAGCCTTGCTCTCGTGCCTTCCACAGTGTGATGGCCAGGCAAAACTGGTTTACGTCCACTTTTTCTCCGGTATTCGTAGCTTGAAGAACTCAGCATGCATGAATTGTCTTGCCTGTGTTTATTTGGTCTGTTTGCCTCTGTCACCCCTTTTCTGGGTCCTTGCATTTCAGTGCTCAGGCTGCTTTGTCATTGTGAAGTTTCTCTTGAGATGCTGCCAAATCCTCAGTTTGGGTCTGTAGTGGTATTGAAAAAAAAATCTGTCTTCCCCTCTTGTCCAGATCCTGATCCGTAACAGAGTGACAGACTTGGATGCTCGGATGAACGACGGAACGACCCCATTAATTCTGGCTGCACGTCTGGCTGTGGAAGGAATGGTGGCCGAGCTCATTAATTGCCAGGCTGATGTGAACGCCGTAGATGACCACGGTAATGTGAACACCACATGCTGGGCTGGGCAAAGATTTGTCATGGTGTGAGCAGGGAAGGGTGAGCTTCTGCTCTCCCAAAGTGTGGGCTGCTCAGGAATTCTGTAGCTCTTCTGCAAAGTCCTATCAGCAGTAATAGCCTACAGGCTGCTGCAGAGTGCCTTGGTTAGACAGTCCTGGAAGACAAGGAGAAGAAATGCGGGATTGGATGTGCTGGGATTTTCTGGAGATATGATTTCTGTGGGTAGGTTATTTAAAAAATAAAAAAAAATCCCAGACCAAGTGCTGAAAGTCTCATCGCATCCTGTGCCATCAGGGCATGTCACAGCATGGTGATTTCCGAAGTGATTTTTTCCATTCTTCAGGACGTGTTCACATGCTGCAGGCTGCACTGCAGTTGCTTCCTTCCCTCAGTGTACTCTGTACACCTTGGCTTTTGTCTGCATTTCACTTCAGATGAAAATGTCGCCAATAATCAGTGGCTAGTTGTTCAATAATTTTTCTGTCAGTTGTTTCTTTTCCCCAGGTATGCGATTAGAATATCTGCTATAGAAAATAGCAAAATAGCTCCTTGGTTTGTTACTGAAGTTGTTGGGTTTCCTTGCAGGTAAATCTGCTCTTCACTGGGCTGCTGCTGTCAACAATGTGGAAGCAACGTTAGTACTGCTGAAAAATGGAGCCAACAGAGACATGCAGGATAACAAGGTACAGTCTAGGGGTGCTCAGCATGCCTGTGCTTGCTTCCTAATTTAAAGCATCTCTTTGCTGTTGGTAATGAAGTAAGTTCAGATTTTCTGAACGGGGTGTTCAGTGCAGGTCTTCCAAACCCAGGCCGTGACTGGAACTCTCCCCAAGTGCTGGATGCCTTACAGGATTTCTGATACAGGAGAGCAGTTCTCTGCCTTGTTTGGCCAGGTCCTGGGCATCAACACTGACCTGCTTTACTTGCAGAGAAGGAACGCAATACACAGTCAGTGGTGTGTGAGAGCACCAGGTGGAGTGCTGCTTTTGTCAAACAGCTGCATTCCAGTTAGGAGAGAGAAAGATCTGGCAGGGCAGCAGCAATCCTGTCCTGTGATGTTTCCAGGGATCTCAGTGCAGGGTGGATATGGGAGAGGAGCCCCTCTGTTTGAGAGAGAGTCTGCACTATATAGATGTTCTGTAGTTTTACTGTTAGGTTTTGCTGTGTCTTAGTCCTTGATTTCTTTCCTCTGCCTAAGGTTTCTTTTTTGGATTATCATGCATTGCTCAGTGGATTTCAGAGCTACCAACAAGCTGCAGTTCCTTACTGGGCTGTTTTAGTGCTTTGTACATTTCCCTCCTAGGGGAGAGTGGGAGAAAGGCACCAGGTGCTTTCACGGTTCCTCCAAGGAGCCATGGCAGAATGGTGCCCTTCCTGGTGGGATAGTTCAGCCTCTGCTCCACTGTTGTGTAAGAAATGGTTTCCTGTAATCTGCCTTTTTGAGTGGGCACCTCTTAGAATGGGTGGATCTTGGTGACAGTTAATGTGACACTGCATTAAAGAGTGTTTAAATGGTTTAATGGTTGCCACACTGTGAGGGATTGTGAGCTGTAACTCAGTGCTCCCGCAGTGAAGCCTCTAAAATATTTACTCTCTGTGTTTTCAGGAAGAGACTCCACTCTTCCTTGCTGCTCGGGAAGGCAGTTTCGAAGCAGCAAAAATCTTGCTAGACCATTTTGCCAATCGAGACATCACGGACCACATGGATCGCCTGCCCCGGGACGTGGCCCAGGACCGGATGCACCACGACATAGTGCAGCTTCTCAACGAGTACAATGTGGCACACAGCCCTGCCGGGCACCCCGGGGCCATGCTGAACTCTGCCCTCTCCCCGGTCATCTGCGGCCCCAACAGGTCCTTCCTCAATCTGAAACACGCGTCATTAAGCAAGAAGTCACGAAAACCGAATGCCAAAGGCATCATGCCCACGAACCTCACCAAAGATGCAAAGAGGAGAAGGAAGAAGTCCCTCAGCGAGGGCAAAGGGCAGTTTTCGGAGAGCTCAGTGACCCTGTCACCGGTCGATTCCCTGGAATCGCCCCACGCTTTTGCATCCGAACCAACATCGTCTCCTGTGATGCCGTCGCCGGGGGTGTTGCACTCGTCGCCCGGCTCGCTGCTGGCCGCCCCGTCGGTGCAGGCCGCGCACACCATGTCCTTCTCCAACCTCCACGAGATGCAGCCCTTAGGACGGGGATCCAGCACGGTGCTCCCATCTGTCAGCCAGCTGCTTTCACAGCACAGAACCACCCCCCCTAACAGCGGGCTTGGCAGGCTCCGGCCGGGCAACGTTTCCACCGAGTGGATGAACCGCATGGAGGTGAACGAGTCCCAGTACAACGAGATGTTCGGCATGGTGCCGCAGGTGATGCATTCCCACCCCGGTGTTTCTCAGCAGAGCGGCTTGGTTCAAGCGGACGCGAAGCACCTGGGAGTGTCCAGGGAGTCTCTGCCCCCCATCATGACTTTCCAGCTGGTTCCCAAGGGCGGCATAAACCAGCAAGCACTGCCACAGCAGGCCCAGTCAAACTGCGCTCAGAACATGGCTGGTCCTCTTAGCTCCATGTACCAGATCCCGGATCTAGCCCAGCTGCCCAGCGCCTCGTTCTCCATGGCTGCCATCCCTCAGCAGGACGGGCAGGTGGCTCAGACCGTCCTCCCGGCCTACCACCAGTTCCAGAGCTCGATGGGGAAGTACCCCACGCCTCCCTCACAGCACAGCTGCTACTCCTCGGCCACAGAACGGACTCCTAGCCACAACCGGCACTTACAAGGGGAACACCCATACCTGACTCCGTCGCCCGAATCTCCAGACCAGTGGTCAAGCTCTTCCCCACACTCTGCCTCTGACTGGTCTGATGTGGCAACCAGTCCCGGTAACAACCAGCGCGGGCCGGCGGCCGCTCACATGCCGGAGCAGCAGCGGAACAACATGCAGGTGTACGCCTGAGGGCTGGCCAAGGGGAAGCCCGATTAAAGTGGACTCCAGAACTCATGAAGGTCTTCCAGGATGGAAATGAAGAACCGTTTTAGTATCCAAGAGTCTTAATGAGCCCAGGATGTTCTTTTGTTGGAGGGACTGTGGTCGCTGTAGGCTTGTATGCTTTTATGCTAAACAGAGAACTGTAGAAGCTGGTGACGGAGAAGACCAGCTGGGTCACTCGTAACCAACTCCCGCGCACCTTGGATGTGACTGCTGTCTGCACTGGATTCTCCAGTCTGCTTTTAATATGTGTTCCACCGTTTCTTTGGGGAGACAGCTCTTCAGCTTAATACATCTTGTGGTCGTTTCTCCAGAAATTTAGCCAAAACCAGCTTTGTATCCTTATTTTGTTACTCCTTCTGTTACCCACGTAACCTCTCTCTGAAGCACCTTCTGCTAGTTCTCCTCGAGTTCAAGTTGCCTTGTCTTGACACAGCTCAGAGCTGCACCCACATTCCTAGACCCTTCCTTCCCTCGGCCACTCTTGCTCAGCAAGTGAGCCGGACTTCCCGAAACACCTGCAGGTCAAGTGACACCTTCTGTCACACAGCTTCACCCTTTCCTCTTCAAGAGTCTTTGTCTTATACAGACCCACTAACACCCCTTAGCGTTCTCACTGCCTGCCCCCCCACAGGTATTATGAGATTATATATACATATAGTCTTTTAGGTTGTTTGTTTTGTTATTTCCCCCCGCCGAAAACGCTGGTCTGACCTGGTCTTCCCGCTGCAGTGGCCTGTAGGCACATCTCTGCAGTGTTGTATTGTCTTCCCTGGGGACACGCCTGACCATTTTTGACACACTACCCTCCCTGTGCCCCCGTCCTGCCAGGTGTGCCCACGACTGCCTTCGTGGGCTCCCATGCCGGAAGAGATGCACTGCAACTGATACAGGTGTTTTGGGAAGCTCTTGGGATGAGCATGAGTGTTTCAAAAACTGGTAACATGAGCTGCCAGTGCTCTTGCACAGTACTCCACTCCCCTCCATCCAAGGGTGGCTGTGTGTCCTGTCCTCCAGATACCATATGCTGCCTCTTTATGGGATTATTAAGAAGCGTCGAACATGTCATTACATGTTTGCAGTGTGTGTCCTCCTGCGTCAGGAATGACATCCAGCCCTTTGAAAAGCGTCCCTTTTGCTCCAGCCCTGGGGTCAGAGCTGCCTTGTCTTCCCCTCCCGACAAGGAGGCTGCAGCACTGATTCCCAGGCAGGCTTCCAGCAGCAGCAGTGGTGTGCCTGAAGCCAGGAGCTGGGCTTTCGCAGCAGACCAAATAGCTCAGAAACCATTGCCTCATGCAGTTTGGTTCACAGGTTTGGGGCTGTCCTCTGCTCTCAGCTTCAGCCTGTGTCAGGATTTCCCAGCTGAGGTGCCCCACGTGCTCTGTGGGACAGTAGTGCCACTCATACTGCAGCTCCCCCGATAGTTTTGGAGTAAAGGAAGCCAGCTGTCACGGACCTTAGACAAAACAGCTGCTCTTTCTGCTCTGTCTGCAAGAGCAGCGCTTCCCTGAAGGGCTCCGAACCAGTCAGCAGCCGAAGTGAACATTTGTGGGGATGGTTTGCTCCTACCTCTTCAGGGGAACCCTGCAGACACGTGTTCCAAAGAGATCGGTGCTGTCGGCTGCTGCCAAAGGACTGAAGGCTGCTCCGCTCCGAGCAGGTCATCCAACATCTTACCATGTACAGTATTGTTTCTGATGTTTCTTTACATTCTAATCAAGAGTAAAAGTTGACTTTTTTTTTTCCCAACTCGACTCAATGGTACATGAAGGCAGGGCCTCAGGAGGAGCTGGTTCCCAGGGCCATTGTTTTGGGCTGAAGTTTTTAATTCTGTCTGAAGTAACTGCTTTTTACCAAGCACACAGTGTTCCCCGGCACACTCGCTGCAGTGCGCCCCGTGAAGTTTAGCTGCAGCCGACTCAGATCTCCAGGCAGGAGCCTTCAGCCTCCTGGGGGCCTGTCCAGGTACACATTTCACTGCAAATAATGAAGTGTTGCTACATTGATGCTAAAGAAACAAAGGGCTTTTCCTCGTTAGCCCCAAATAACTAAGTGCCTTTTTATATATGTGGCTACCTTTTACAAGATGAGTACTTTCTGTGGAATGAAGTCGGTTCCGTGCCTGGCCTGTTAATATGATGGCCCTCTGCCTTTCTCTCTTTTTTTGTTTTTTGTTTTGTTTTTTAACTACTTGTAAAGATAATATCTCCTTAAGGTGGTATTTTATCTCATAAGTTGTAGAGTAACCATTCACACAGCAGCATTTTCCTATATTAATAATGGAAAATATTTGCTTATTTTTACATTTTTTATAAAAGTCTTTTATGAAAATAGTTGCTGCCAAATGTATAAGCAATTTTTATCCCCAGAATAAAAAGTACGTGCCCAGTGTCTGTGTGCTGCTGTTTTCGTCGATCTTTCTGGCGGCCTTACACGGCCACCAGATTATACTTGAATCACCAGTGGTCAGTGGCTGTTCGGATTCTGGCAAGGGGGGGCTCGTTGGCATCTTCACAGTCCGTGTCAGGAGACAGCTTTTGGGAATCAGGAGTGCTCTGTATCTCAGCAGTGCATGAACCCTGCCGCTTAGACCCGCCCAAGGGAACTGGAAGCAGCCTGGCTTGGGTGTAGCAGATGAATTTTGGGTCTCTTGGTTGGTTGAGAAGCAGCTGGGCATACTGGGAAAAACAGGGAGGGACTGGGATGGGGCCTTGCTTGAATACTTCGCGTAAGAGCACTCACTTGCTGGTGAATCTGGGAGGCAGAGAAAGGCTGGGGGCATTTGTGTGGCTTTTCGAAAGGTTGTGAGGAAGTGTGGGTCAGGTGGTGGTTAGTGGGAGCTGTGGATTTATTTGCTCCCTCAGGTCCTGCTTGCTTCCCTTATCTGTTTGCTGTTCTTCTAGCAGGGAAGAGGACCCTCATCGTTGGAGCTGAGGCTGCCTCCCTGGCTTTGTCTCAGCAGCTGATGCATAGAATCATAGAATCCTTAAGGTTGGAAAAGCCCTCTAAGGTCAAGTCCTACCATTAATCCAGCACCACCATGTTCACCACTAATCTGTCTCTCCAGGTGCCACATAAGGGTGTTTTTTGAATGCTTCCAAGAATGGTGAGTCCACCACTTCCTGGGCAACCTGATCCAATGCCTGACTGCCCTTTCGCTGAAGAAATTTTCCCTAATATCCAATCTAAACCTTCCCTGGTGTCAAGTCTTGTCCTGTCACTTGCTACTTGGCTACCTCTACCTGGCTACAGCCTCCTTTTAGGTAGTAGAGAATGATAAGGTTTCCCCCAAGCTTCCTTTTCTCCAGACTAGAAGCATGAAGTTGTGTGATTCTACAGCCTCTGAAAGAAGGGAATCATGACTCCCCTGTCCTGGTGTCAGACTCGAACAGTTTGACTTGGACAATCAGACAACAAACTGTCAATAGCTGCCGCGCTGTATTTGGAGCGTGGAGATGCCACTGAAGCCTTGGGCTCCACCAGTGCTCACCTGGCCGTTTTCCAGCTCTTGCTGTGGACTTGGATGGAGCTGGCAGCTAAATTACAGCGCCTAGCAGGGGTAAAGCTGCTGGGGGCGTTTTAAGGGTTTAATATTCAAACAGCACAGCTCCTTTATCTTCTGGTAGAGCCAGCTTGGCAAGTCCAAACCTCCGGGAGGCATTCATCCATGTTCTCCCACAGCCTGCACATCTGTGCCAAAGTTTAGCAAGCTCTGCTGAGCCTCTGGCACAGTTGCGTCGAGTTTACTGGTGCTCAGGCTGAGACTTGAAGCTGCTGCTCCTTGGGAACAGCGCATTCCTCTTCCCCAGCCCGGGATGGCCGGGGGCTTGTGGAAACCTGCTGTGTTGCATCCAAATGCGCCTAGCTGAGCCAGCCAGGCAAGGAGCTGGGGCATCACTTATCTAACCGAGAAGTAGAGGAGGAACCTCAGGCTCCTTTGGGGAACTTTTTCACAGTTTTTCATAAATCAGGGGTGGAGCCCTGTTTTCTGTGGGGTTGCTGTGTTTCTGGAGTTTCCCCATTAGTCAGGGCAGCTATGCTCTGGACGGTTGTTTCTTTCAGAACTGATAGCAGGCAGCAGCTGTGTTTGGACACAAGAAGGCTTTACACCTTTGATCCCAGAGGGTGCCTAGCAAGCAGCAGCAGCTGTATCCTGGCTGTGTGCATGAAGGAGATGGGTCTGATCCTCCTCCCTTTCTGGGGTAAAAGCCAGGCCTGTCTCTGCATGCCAGCATGGAGCTGCTCCCTAGGGGTGCAGCAGCATTCACTGTCTGCATGTTTTGGGAGATCCCATGGGAGATCTCTGGGATACATGGCTTGATCCTGACAGCAAGTTCTCTGTGTTGGGGGAAGCAGGGCTCAGGTCTGGGTCTGGATCCTCTGTAGGTAGCTGCCTCCTGGGTAGCTCCCAGTGGGCTCCTCCAAGGGTTTTGGAGAGGGTTGGGAGCAGGAGAGCCAGGCGTTGGCTGGAGCTGGCAGCAGCAGGGTGCTGGGCAGGAGCTGGCAGCTTTGCAGGAGCCACGGGACAGGCAGCAGGATGAGCTTTCAAAGCCACTCTGGTACATTAAGAGCCAGCGAAGCAACGCTCCAGAGCAGCATGTTTGCAGCAGTAGGGTAGAGAACCAGGTGCCTCCCACAGGGGTAGAGGACTCTCGGGGTGAGGAGCCAGGACCACGGCAGAGAAGGCTGTGCCTTCCCTTGCCGAAGGGTTCCAGCTGCTGGGGCCGTGGGGCAGCCCACCTTTGCGGCAGCAACCTCCCCAGGGCCGGGCTGCAGGTTCCCCCCGTGGGGCAGGGGCAGTGGGAGGCTGCTGCTCCAGGCCCCCCCCTCCTCCTCCTGGAGGGACGCAGAGTGACAAAGCCCTGCGTCACCACCGGGCACGAGGGCTGGGCACCCGCACCGCTGTCTGATGGCACCTGCCGGCCCCCGGCTGCAGTCTGTTCCCACATCCCGTCCTCCTGCATCCTGCTCACAAACCCCCCCTCCCCGGCAGTTCAAACAAGGGCGGTGTGTGGGTGACGCATGGCAGAGCTGGGCAGGGTGTGGGGCCCGGCGGGGTGCCATCCCTCAGCTGGGGGCACGGCCAGTGCCAGCGGGTGGTTCCCGTGTCCTGACCGCTCACCGCAGGGATGCTCTGGCCGGGATCGGGGGCTCACCCCCGGGGCTCACCCCTGCCAGCCCCCGGTCCAGCCAGAGCGGGGCCAGCAGGCATCCATCTCACGTGCCAGGCTGCTCTCAGCCGCAAGATTATCTCTGTATTGCGGGAGCAATTTATGATAATTGCAGGGGGTTTATTGACCAACTAGGACAGGCTCTTCCTCTCTGCTTCTGGAGATATGTTAAATACAAACAGAACTGTAGATCTGGGCAATTTTCCAGCAAGGCAGGGGGGATGGAGGGGAGTCAGCAGTAAGATTTTTATGGTGAGAATCACCTGAGCTGGGCAAACACTGATGCTGATGAGCACCAAGCTATAAAAAGGGCAGCTCCTCTCTTATTCTCTCCCAGTGACCCACGACAAGCCGCTATTCCTCCGCATCTCCAGACAACAGGTAAGGAAGAGGACTACCCCAAGACAGCTGAGGCCTCGGGATGCTCAGAGTTGATTTGTGGGTGAGCAAGAGCTGATCCCAGCCCTGGCAGCTCCCCGGGGGGACCTGAGCTCTGCTCTTTTCTGGATGAGGCAGGCTCCAATGGTGCATTTTTCAGCCCTGCGCTGACTTTTGTTACTGCTTCTTTGAGGGGAAGACAAGCTGAGTCTACAAATTGGCCCCAGTGCCCAGGGATTAGCTCGCATAAAGGGGAACTGCGCTGATGTGGCTGATTTGTCTCCCCAGCCCAGGCAGGACTATCAGCTCAGGGCATGAAATGATGCCCAGCACATAGTCCCTGCAGCCCTACTGGTCCCAGTTCTGCCTGTGCCGTTGCTGCTGCTGCTGCCCCAGGGCATGCCTGGGGTTTCCTGCCCCATGCCCTTGGCAGCACTCTCCCCATGTCCCCACAGGGCAGCTTGGCTCACCCAGATGCCTCCTGCTGAGGCTGGGACTGGTGAGGCCAGTGTCAGCTGGGGACCCCAGCTGTGCCTGGGACATGCGGTATGGGGACGGGACAGTGACCTGTGCCAGGGAGGGGAGAGGGAGGCACAGCCTGCCATCTCCACGTGGCTGAAAGCGGCCAGATTCAACCCACAGTAGGGTGGGTTTGCACTCTCAGGGGACAGGTGGCGTCCTCTGTCCCCGAGGGACATCGTGTGATCTCCCTGAGACTTTACAGGTATCAAGGAGGATGGTGGCAGCGGCCAGACTCGCCCTCCTGCTGCTGGGCTGCATGGGGCTCCTGCAGCCAGCCGGTAAGTCCCGTGGCTCAGGGTGCAGCTGCTTTTGTAGTGGGGATGGGGGGAGCCATGCTCCTCTTCAGCCAGCAATGCTGGCCGTCCCCCATCCCTGCCCACTGCTCTCCATCTGCAGCTGGCAGGTACATAAACTACTGCCCTGATGGCTGGTCCTACTACAAGCTCAACTGCTTCAAGTACTTCCCTGATGCCCGGACCTGGGACGAGGCTGAGGTAAGGCCACCGGGGCACACGGGTGGATGGGGACCCCCCGATCTCCTTGAAGTGCCCTGGCACTGACAGCTCTCCCTGCAGAGGCAGTGCCAGGCCACCCAGGACGGTGCCCACCTGGCCTGGGTGGAGGACCGGCATGAGGCCGTCATCCTGCGGGAGGCCATCTCCTACTATCAGCGCGTGCAGCCCGTCTGGCTGGGGCTCTACTACAGTGAAGAGGTGATGCAGGGGCTGCAGGGGTGATGGGGGGCTGGAGGGCAGCAGAGCCATGCCTCTGAATCTCCTCTCTCTTCACAGAGCCAGGCCTGGAAGTGGGCAGGTGGGGACACGTACAGCATTGCCAGTGGGCTGTCTGGGAACGGTGCCCGAGAGGGGAAATGCGGCATGTTGACCTACCAGAGCAGTGAGTGCCCAAGCCCCACACCCACATTCAGTGCCTGCTCTTGGCCAGCATTCCCCCGCTCCTTCCTCCTCTGGGTCCTGGCCCTCTGGGGTGGCTGCAGTGGGCACAGCAGGTGCCCCTGTTATAACTGTGACCCCCACGAACCCCTGGCCCTTCTCTCCAACAGGCTTCAGTCTGTGGTCCAGCGCCAGCTGCGCCCAGAAGCATCACTACGTCTGCAAGTTCACACCCTTGCACTGAGCACAGCCCCTGGCCCGTGGGGGACCCCGTGCCAGGGATGTTGCTCCCGTGCCACCTCTGCTCCTCTCCGCACAATTTCTAAAAATACATCTATAAAAAAGGAAGCATGCAAGTGCTGTGTGAGATTGGTGCTGGTGCAAAGCCCTGGGCTGGTCTGGGACGGGGAAAGGCAGCTGCTTCCATGGCTCTCCCAGCTTCCCCGTTTCCAGGGTCTTCAGCACTGCTGGTGGTGGCAGAGCTGTTTGGGGATGAGTCCCCAGGAGCTGCAGGGACAATGGCTCTCCTGGCTGAGTGCTCATGTTTGCCCATCCCCAGCCCCCTGGTGCCAAACTCGACAGGTGTCCCTGGGGAGCAGGTGAAGGAACAGGAGTGTCCCAGGGGTGCAGGTATGGAGACCTAGAGCACAGAAGTGGGTGGGGATTGGAGCTCTTGTGCGTGTGCAGGCAGGTACAGACAGCTCCACAGGGATCTGGGGGCTGCTACGCTGCCCCATGGCCATGTTGACAGCACCACTGGGACCAAAGGTCCCTTCTTGTGTCACTATAATGTTGCCACAGGCATCACGTGGCTGTTTGCTCCGCTGCTTTGAAGGTGGCTCTGCCCCCACCCAGCTCAGGGGGCTTTTACCCCCCCAGAGCTGTGGCACGTGTCAGACGTGGACTGCGCCCTGGGCAGCACGGATGGTGCCAGCACCAAAGACCTGGCCGCCCTCTGCTCCCTCCCAGGACCTCGGGGGCAATCGGGGAGGCCACACAGCACCGCGCTCTCTGCACAGTGACCACAGCTGTGCCGGCGAGCCGTGGGCACTGGAGCTGCCCCTGCCAGGGCTGCGGCAGAGCCCATCCCGCTGCTCAGCCCCGGCTCCAGCCGAGCGCGTCCCCGGGCTTTGGGGCACAGCACGGAGACACCTCACAGGCTCCCCCCTCCGAAGCCCCGCTGCCCCTGTTGCGTTGGCTGGTGCTCGGCGACCTTTGAGCACCAGGGTCCGGCACGCTGATAAAGGCCGGGAGGGCTGTGCCGAGCTGCCCGCGCAGTTTATAAAAGCACCACGCACGGCCCGTCCCGCTGTCCATCTGTCCCGCCGCTCGTCCTTCCACCTGTCCAGCGGCCGGGGCGAAGATGTTGCGCTTGGTGGGCCGAGCCGCGCGCTGCTGGGGGGCCAGGTGGGCACCACCAGGGCCAGAACAGGCACCCTGGGGGGCCCAGCACCCCGTGGCCTTGCAAAGGGCATGGTGAGCATCCACATGGATCTGGCGGGTGGAAGGTGTAGCCAGGGCAGGGGTGGGGAGGTGTCTCAGCACTTAAACCTTGCTGGGGAAGGGGATCCCCTCCCTCCTCCCTGGCAGCACTGCCAGGCAAAGGGAACTAGTAGGGATTTGAGGTGCTCCCAACCTGGGCTGCTCGCTGGTGGCATCTCCCCAGGACCACCCCTGTATCCCTAATGCTCAGGGCTACCACGGGACTGTCACCGCTCCCTCTGCCCCACAGCCTCTCCAGTGCTGCCGGAACCGGTGCCTGGCCCAAGGACGTGGGCATCCTGGCACTGGAGGTGTACTTTCCTGCCCAGTACGTGGAGCAGGAGGAGCTGGAGCGATACGATGGTGTGCAGGCCGGCAAGTACACACAGGGCTTGGGCCAGAAGCAGATGGGCTTCTGTGCTGCCCACGAGGACATCAACTCCCTATGCCTGACGGTGGTGCAGCGGCTGGTGGAGCGAGGACGCCTCTCCTGGGATGCCATCGGCCGCCTGGAGGTGGGCACCGAGACCGTCATTGACAAGTCCAAGGCTGTCAAGACTGTCCTCATGCAGCTATTCCGTGACTCGGGCAACACTGACGTGGAGGGCATTGACACCACCAACGCCTGCTACGGAGGCACGGCCTCGCTCTTCAACGCGGCTGCCTGGGTGGAGTCCAGCGCCTGGGATGGTGAGTGCAGGCAGGGACTGTGCCACGGGGCTGGATGCTGGATGGGTGCTGCAGAACAGGGGAAGGAGGCAGGAGGTGGCCTGAAATCCATAAATACTCTGGCAAGTTTCAAAGGGAGCCACTGGCCCTCCAGGCTCTCCACCACCCCTGTTTCTTGCTTACCTTGCCTGTGACACGTGGCATCATGGAGATGGGAATACGCAAGGGCCATGGTGTGGAGGCTTCCACCTGCTGATGGCCCTGCCAGTCCCTCTCTCCTCCCCCAGGTCGCTACGCCGTGGTGGTGTGTGGGGACATTGCCGTCTACGCCACGGGGAACGCGCGGCCCACGGGAGGTGCCGGTGCCATCGCCATGCTGGTGGGACCCAACGCCCCACTGGTGCTGGAGAGAGGTCAGTGTCATGAGACCCTGGGGATGGTGAGCTGACGGGTGCTGTCCCTGGAGGCCATGCATCCACGTCCCAGCCCTGGGCAGAGCTGCTCAGCTCCAGCAGCACTGGCTCTGCCAGACCCTGATGGGTACTCCAGGATGCCTGGCTAGCCACATCCCTGTGGGAAGCTGGTGGATGTCAAAACTGGCATGGCAGGCAGTACCTCTGGGTGCTTGTGATTGGACTCCCTGACAGCAAGCTCTCCCTGTGCCCCTAGGCCTGCGAGGAACCCACATGGAGCACGCCTATGACTTCTACAAGCCGGACCTGTCCTCCGAGTACCCAGTGGTGGATGGGCAGCTCTCCATCCAGTGCTACCTGCGGGCGCTGGACCGCTGCTACGCCGTGTACCGACGGAAGGCGGAGAGTCAGTGGCAGCAGGGTAAGTGGCAGCACCCCTAAGATGCCCATTCCATCCCCCTGGATGCTGATGGACCCATGTTGCCTTCCAGCCGGCATCCAGAGGCCCTTCACCCTCGATGACTTCAAGTACATCATCTTCCACACACCCTTCTGCAAGCTGGTGCAGAAGTCTGTGGGGCGGCTGCTGCTGAATGACTTCTTGGCCTCCCCCAACCCCGACACAGCCTCCGGCCTCTACAAGGGGCTGCAGTCTTTCCGGTAGGTCCCTGTGCCATGTCCCACATCCCTCAGCCCAGGCAGGGATGTGCCAGTCCATGGTTTGAGCCAGCCTCTCTCTGGGCAGTGGTCTAAAGCTGGAGGACACCTACACCAGCAAGGAGGTGGAAAAGGCATTCCAGACAGCCAGCCAGGACATCTTCAACCAGAAGACCAGACGCTCCCTGCTCCTCTCCTCCCGCAACGGCAACATGTACACACCATCCATGTATGGCTGCCTGGCCTCTCTCCTGTCACAGTAAGTCCCCCAAAATGATGACTCAGCAGGAGGGAGGAGATAGTTTTGGAGAGGCCAGACCCTGGCTGGCTGGAGGGGGAAGTGCCAGCCCTCATCTTCCCCCCTCCTCAGCAGAGACCTGACAATTTCATTGCACACAACCCTCAGCATGGATGCATCCTGCTCCATGCCATCTCCCTGCCAGCCTATTCATCCCAGCTTGCTGGAGCTGGGCCAGCACATAAAGCCCTTCTGTCATTGCTGGGAGGATGAAAACGCTGTTGTCATGACCCACAGAACAAGTGACCCTACGGGAAAGGAGCCATGGGAACTGACAGGCCCTGGGGGGAACAAAAGCCTGGTCCCTGGCACTACTGCACTCCAGGGCCACACTCCCTTGGAAATGAGGCCCCGAGACACAAGGATCCCCCTGTCCGTGAAGGAGGCAGCCCCCTACACCACCCCCATAGCCCTGCATGCCCCTCACCCCAATTCTCCTCTAACCCTTCTAATCTCCTGCTGCAGGTCCTCAGCCAAAGACCTGGCTGGCTGCCGGATTGGTGCCTTCTCCTACGGCTCGGGACTGGCTGCCAGCATGTTCTCCTTCCGCGTCTCAGAGGATGCAGCCCCGGGTGAGCCCCAAGGGAGAGAGGGACTGGGAAGGGAGGGCGGCGTGGGGTTGTGGGGCCCGGGGCTGCCAGTACTGCCATCTCACTCGTGGGGTGCCCGTTGCCAGGCTCGCCCCTGGACAAGCTGATCTCCAGCCTGGCCGACCTGCCGGCTCGCCTGGACGCTCGCAAGCGCGTGGCCCCACAGGACTTCGCGGAGATCATGAAGCGACGGGAGGAAACCCACCACTTGGGTGAGTGGGGCTGGGGGGATGTGACGCTCCCACACTGGGACCCCACAACACGGCTGAGCATCACTGCCCTCTTCCTGCAGCCGACCACGCTCCCCACGGCTCCCAGGCGGATCTCTTCCCTGGAACCTGGTACCTGACGCGCGTGGATTCCAAGTTCCGCCGCGAATATGCCAGGAAGCCCATCTAGAGGGGACCGGAGTCATGAGCCCTAGGAAGGGGGATCCTCTCTTTCCCACTGTCATCCCTGCTCATCTCCAAATCCAGGGCTGCCTTCTGTGGGAAACTTCACCTTGGATGACTGGGCAATGGCCAGTGTTGCCTCGGGCCCCAGAGCTGGTGGAGACTGTGGCTCTTTTGCAAACACCTGGGCTGTGCAGGGGAATAAAGGTGTGGATGGGAGGGGGCAGCAGCCCGGCTCTGGCTCCTGGTCTTGAGTGGTCTCCTCCCACCCCAGGACACTCCCCTTAAAGACTGTGGATTTGGATCGCAGCCCCTTACAGGATTTATCTCACGGGCACCCAGCATTGGCTACCTGCCCTGTTAGACATGTGGCTCAGTAACCCCCATTATCCCAGGATGGGAGTGTGCCCTGAGTTTTTGGGGGAGCCAAGTAAAACCCAGCCCCCTAGCCTCCAGATTGGGTCGGGGGTGGGGGTTAAAATCCATTTTCCTGGTAAGATCACTAAAGTGAAACATCCTCATGGCAAACCCCAGGAGCAGGAGGGGACAGGCGACACAGGGACTCGTGGGAGGGCTCATCCCCCTTCCAGCACTGTCTTGGCATGGGACTGTTGCCAGACAGGACCTCTGCAGCGGCAGAGACCTTTGCACCCTTCAGCAAACAGCAGCAGAATTGGGGAGTGGCAAGGGCAGGAGGGAGGGGATTTGGGGTTGAGGACAAGCGACCACACAGACAAGGTATCACATGCTCTCTCCTTCTAGACCCTTTATTGAGTGTGGGGCCTCCCCAGACTCAGTGTGGGGGTCAGGGACAGCTGGTCCCAATGCTTCCCCAGCTGGGGGAGGGTCCAGGTGCTTCAGCCATGGGGAGAGTCCTTGTTGACAGTTGGGGTCTACGGTAGGTGGAGCTGGAAGACTTCTGTGACACGTGGCTTCAGCTCGCTGAGGTTGGACAGAGGGGCTGAGAGCCCCACGATGCTCCACTGCTCCCCTCCCACTGTGCCAGAGCTGTGGTAGAACTGGAGCTGGACCCCTGTCTTGGCCAGCAGCCCTGGGGAGGAGGAGAGGGGTTAGGGACCACAGGCTGCCCCACAACCCAGCAGGGAGCTGAGCTCTGCTCACCCCAACACCCCTCAGTGGTCCTGTGTTCCCCCACCTCAAGTCCTTTGCTCCACATCACCCAGCCCCCTGCCCAAGCCCCCTACCCATCTCTCCCGTTCTCGCTGTTGCAGGGGCTCAGCTCTGGTTCAGATCCAGGGCTCCCCCAGGTTACTCCCCTGCTCGGGGCTCAGGGAGCTCACCCGTCAGCGTGGCCAGAGCAGCGGGATCAGAAGCTTTGGCTCTGTAGATGAGGAGAGGGCCACACAGTGGGGCCGGCTGCTTGAAGGTGGCCCCGTTGATCTCCCGCAGCACGGGGGTGCTGCCCTGCACCGTCCCTGTCACCCGGTGCGGGGTGCCCTGCAGGGACACCTGCACCAAGCCAGTGCTGCTGTCGGGCTCGGGGGCCACGTCACTGTGGGTGGTTGTGACCTGTCAGAGACACGTGGGTGCTCAGTGCCCAGGTCCTGCCTGTGGCAGGGTATGGGGAAGGGGTGTCCTCGGGGGCACGGCAGGGAATGCCCCCCAGCCTGAGTGCTGCATTAGCAGCATTGTAGGGTGTCCCCAGGCTCATGCCACTTGGTGAGGAAGGGCAGGGTCTGGATGCACCGGGCTGATCATGCAGAGGCCGGGTATCCACGCACCTTCAGCCCAGCCTCCTGGGCCAGCAGCGTGGCATTCACCAGGGTCACCTCCTGTGTCCCTCCGGCCAGCATGCCCGCAGCCACGGCAGGCGTCAGGTAGCTCCCGGCCTCCCTCAGTGGTGTCCCTGGAGTGCAGGGAGGCAGCAGGGGTGGATGGGCCAGCAGCAGAGAGGTCAGCCCCACACTGGAGCAGCCAGCCTGGAGCTGGTCCATCCACCCATCCCTATTCCCATCCTCCCCCCCACTCCATCCATCCCCACACACCCTTGTGCTCCAATCCCACCCTCCACCACCTTCCTGTCCATCCTCTCTCCTGGCTGCCCTCCCACCCATCCAGGCTAGAGGTCCCTGCACACCCTGCCTGCCTGGCTCACCTAGGGTGCAGACCTGCATGCTGCCCTGCACTTGCTTGCCCACCATGTGCAGCACCATGCCCAGGGCCCGGGCCAGGGCAATCCAGGGCTTGGTCTGGGGTGCAAAAGCCTTGCTGAGAGCCTGCCCATTAACCTGTGAGGGAGAGCAGGGTGAGCAGTGAGAACCTGCCAGTGAGTGCTCTGGGTTGTTCCCAGTGCACCCATGTGTTACAGATGGGGAAACTGAGGCACAGGGGTCAGGTGCCAGGTGTGGGGACTCACTACACCAGTCAGCCCCTTCCCCGTGGCCATATCCACGATCTGCGTGGCGATTTCCTTGCCGCAGCGGCTCTGTGCCTCCCGTGTGCTGGCACCCAGGTGTGGGCAGGAGATGACATTGGGGTGGTTCACCAGGTCACGGTCCTTTGGAGGCTCCTGCAGACACAGTTCCATCCCGCCATCAGCCCCCAGCACCCATCTGGGAGCTCAGAGCAGGGGGCATTTACTCTCCTTTCTTTGCAAGGAGGGAAGCTGAGGAGGGCTATGCCTGCTCCCAGTCCCACAGGGTTTGCTAGGCTGCCTTGGCCTGGCTTGGGCAGGCTTAAGGTGATACTGAGCCAAAACAAAACTCAGGGGATTCCCACAGCCCCACTCACCTGTGTGAAGACATCAAGGGCAGCCCCCCCACACTGCCCCGACTGCAGCGCCCGCAGCAGCGCGCCCTCGTCCACGATGCCACCGCGGGCACAGTTCACCACCTGCACGCCACGGCGGCACTTGGCAAAGGTGCTGTCATTCAGGAGCCCTGTCAAGGGAGGGCTGTGAGCAGCAGGGGTCTGCCCCAGCTCTCCCCAAACCTCCCTTCACCGGTGCCCACTCCGTACCCGTGGTGGAGGGCAGCAGCGGCGTGTGCACTGTGATGAAGTCGCAGCGGGGCCAGATCTGATCCAGCGGCAGCTGCTCCACGCCAAAGGTGGCTGAGACTTCAGGGGTGATGATGGGGTCATAGCCTATGGTCTGAAGCAGAGCGGGCACTCACTCCTGCAGCCTGGCACGGTGGGTTTGGCTGAGCCAGGGGGGTCCACTATGCCCATCACTTCTCCCGGCCCCATTTCCTTACCTTCATGCCAAAAGCCTGCATGCGGGTGGCCACCTCCCTGCCGATGCGTCCCAGCCCCAGCACAGCCAGCGTCTTCCCGTTCAGCTCCATGCCCATGTACTAGGGTGCACAGTAGAGCATAAGCGAGCACACCCCACGTGGCCACCCACCACCCAGAGGTGCTTCACCTGCCTCCTACCTTCTTACGGTCCCACTTGCCCTCCTTCATGGAGGCAGCTGCCTGTGGGATCTGCCTATAAAGAAGGCTGTGGTCAGCATGGGGCAGGAGGCTGCAGGGTGCACGTCTGTGCCCCCCATCCTGCCCTACACTCACCTGGCCAAGCACATGATCATCCCACAGGTGAGCTCTGCAGCGCTGAGGCTGTTCCCAGTGGGTGTGCTAGGAATGGAGAGTGGTGTTACTTGTGTGTGTGAGCTGGGCTGACAGGGGTCTGCACCCCGTGAAGGTAGAGACACGCAGGGTGGTGCAAGGGGTGCCATGGCCGGAGATGGCACCCTACTGAAGCTTCCCTTGCCTCCCCAGGAGCACAGGCAGGGATGTCCCCACGCTCCTGCTCTTACTTCATGACCAGGACACCTTTCCTGGTGGCTGCTTCCACGTCCACATTGTCCACACCGGTGCCTGCTCTGCCCACCACCTTCAGTCTCTCTGCTGCCTCCAGCACCTCAGCCGTGACTTTGGTGGCCGAGCGGACGATGAGCCCATCGCAGTCCTAAGGGGTGACAGACACGGCGAGTAGGGCCAGGGCCAGGGCTGGTGGTCCTGGGTCATCCACGGGATGGGGACAGCCGCTGCGGGGGCCGGAATCCACCGTGCGAAACTGGCCGGGCTCTTGCATCAGACGGGAGGCGGGGACCAGTCGAGGGGGTCCGCTGCCACCCGGGACCGGCCCGCTGCGCCCACTCGCCCATGCACTCACCCACCCACCCACTCGTGGGTGCAGCGCTGCCTCACCCGGATCTCCCGCAGCAGCTCCTCCTTGCTCAGCCCGGGCTTCTCCTGCACCCGGAGCCCGCCGGCCTCCAGGATCTCCCGGCAGCAGGGGTCCAGGCTTTCGCTGATCAGCACTTTCTGCAGCTTCCCCAGCGCCATGGCGGGACCGGCCCGGACGGGACAGGGATGGACAGGATAGGGCGGGGGTGCCGTCTCTCTTTGCGCTCCGCCGAGAGGTTTCTGCTGCCCCTCCGTCGGGCTAAAAGGGCTGCGAGCGGTGCACGTTTTTCGGGCTCATTGGGTCCCGTGTCCATAATCCCACCTCCTTCCCTTCCCCTCCCCGCCCCAACCCGCCCGGGCCCCCCCTCATCCCTCCCGCCCCCGAGGGGAGGGAGGGAGGAGGCGGAGGGGAGTAGGGCCAGCGTTGGGCCGGGTCCCCCAGCAGCCCCAGAGCGAGGGGAGGGTGTGCCCCAGCAGGAATCCGTGGGTCGGGGAGCCACAAAGTCGGGGGGAGTGAAAGGTAGGGTGTCCCGACCCCGCGCACCACGTCCTTGCCTCAGTTTCCCCGTCCAGCACATCCCAGCTCAGCGAGGCAGGAGGGGAATGGCAGTGGCAGCCACGATGGCGCGGGTCGCTTCCCCGCAAGCTGGGGGTGCCGCTGGCAAGGGAGCAGGCTGACCCTAGCCCATGGCAAGCCTGGCAGTGCACTTCCCAGTTCGCCCAGGAATGGGGGTTCCCCAGACCCCCAGCCCAGAGGTGAGGCAGTGCCATGGCCCCTGCCGGTTCGCAGCGTTGCGCCCGCTGTTGAGCAATGCCCCCGATAAGGGGCCGGGAGCACGGGGCCAGCCCTGGCCACTGGCTCCCAATGACGTGGGGTGCATGGGAGCCACCCAGCAAACGCCCTCCATGGGGGCAAGAGCCGCGTGGCTGTGTCCAGTGACCTCTCAGTGGGAAGTGCTGGCTCTGGGGACACGATTGTGCGGGGACACCGTGGGACTGGGCACAGCCTAGCATGCTGGATGGTGAGGGATGGAGGGGTGTCCCCTTGCCCATGGGGCCAAACCTTCACAGGGCACCGGACTAGACACACCCCAGGTCCTGCCCATAGGGAGCCAGGTCTTCCTTCCATCACTTTCCATACAGTGGGGATGGGCAGAAAGGACATGGTGCTCCCAAGCTGGGTCCTGATGGGACTGAGCCTTTCCCCAGGCTCTGCATGCTGCAGATCTGGACCAAGCTGCCCTGTGTGAGACCTGGTGGGCCCAGAGTCTGTTAAACCCAGCAAAGCCCAAGAGGTGGGCAGACAGGAGATGGCCAGGATGGGATAATGGCCCTCACCGTAGGCAGCACAGCTGAGGTGGGGGAGCCCAGTGCTATGTACACCCTGGAGAGATGTACAGCCTGGCACTACCCACACGCAGCACTACGTACACTGCAGCCACAGCCAGGGAACAACCGTGACGCCAGAGCGGGGAAAGTCCAGGGCAGCCAACACGGGGGGAGAGATGCGGTCAAGGGCATCGGCTGGTGAAATCTGCAGCACGGTCACAAAACAGCCCCCAACACAGAGTAGTGTGAGCCGGCCACCCGGGACGGGGCTCCCTCTCCACAATCTTGTGTGTGGCGTGTGCTGGAGGGCACCCACACTGCGGGACTTGCTGTGGCTGGGACACGGCCCGTGGCCCCACAGCCCTCGGCACAGCCCTGAGCTGGCCCTCGACTCTGTTTTAACCATTAGGGCCTTGCTCCGTGTGCCCGCCGACCCGGCATCCCAGAGCCCAGCTCCCCCTGCCGCCACCGCCTGGGCTTGCCCAGCGCCTCCGAGGCTGCTCTCCCATGCCTGTGGCATTGCTTGTGCGGAGGCCACGCGCAGCCAAGCCACTGCTGCCTCTGGCATCGTATTTGCCGGCTTTTCCTGGGCTGTTGGTGCCCTCTCCTGGGTTGCATGTCTAGAGGCACAGCCCTACAGCACCCCGGTCCTTGCTGAGGGCCTGCTGGGACACAGAGGGTGCTGGCGGGGCGGCGGTGCCGGCAGGCATGTCCCTCCACCGTCTGCCCTCCAAGGGAGCCAGCTGGAGGGGACCCAAAGCTGGCAGGGCCAGCAGGATGGGTGCCCGGGGGGACACGGGCTGTGGTGGCTGATGAGTCACAACCGGGATGAAGTGTAGTGGTTATGGGGGCACAGCACCCTTCTGCTGACCCCTTAGTACCAGGTGCAAAGAGTAAGAAATTCGGCAGAAAACAGACCCACTTGTGTTCCAGCTGGTCCTCAGAGATCAGAGGGGCTGGAGACAGCTGGGCCTAATTTCTGAGTGTAATCAGTTTGGCACTGTAAGTCGTGTTCAACAGGAACTTCCACAAGCACAGATTATAACATACAGCGCAGTTTATTAATTCAGCACCATAGGTCTGGTTATGTTCCATAAGAACCTTTTTTGATAACAGATTCATAAGTACTGCAATTTATTGAAGCAGCAGAAATACAGGTATGGAATTGTCCTTGATAAACTCACCAGTTGCAATAGAGCTCTTACATTAACAATAATATTGTGTTAACCAAGGTAATGACAATAACATTTGTATGCAGAAACTTCTCAAGAAGTTGGGAGGAGGGAGAGGAGAGTAGCCCCTCGCCGTCTCCAAGGTATTTTTGGGTCTTCCTCCTAACCAGGTAAAATTTCTACCCTGCTTATATACAGCCCAATCTTCTTAACCCTGCTCCATTGTTATATAGAGCATGGTCTAAGTAAAGAGTTGAGTAATAGAGTCATACAAGTGATAGCAGGTAAACTTCATTAAGCTTATCAGTATATGCAGGAAGTGTATTTTAATATTTAAATTACCCTTGAATCAGAAAAAAAAGTTCTTTTTCAGCCACGGTGTTCTTTACATTTCTGGTTGTGTGACTTTGTTCCATTCCTCGGAGCCAAAGCAGGACCATCCCGTCTCCATGGGAGCTCCTCCTTCAGTCAGCTCATCCTCTCTTGACATCATCTGTGCATCTATTCCATCCACACAGGTAACACAGAGGGTGCACAGTGTAGGCCATGGATAGTAACCCTTAGCCCTTGCCTGTGGGTCATCATCCCACACCACGGTCCTGGATGGGCTCTGCTTGGTGGCAGGTGGGAGGGCCATGGGGGACAGCTGGGGAAGGGCACGTGGGGGTGCAGGACAGAGGGAAATGGGGCCAACAATGAGGGAGAGGGCAGGGGCAGAACTGGTATTGGAATGACAAGCAGGGAAATTAATTAGGGGGAGGTCAAAGAGACTGAGGTTATTGGAGTCGGGATTGGGAACGGCAAAAGAGAGGAAAGGGAAGGGGTGGGGGAGATGAGGGATGTTAGTCTGCAATGGTGGGTGTTCAAGGGGGTTTATGGTGATGATGGGATCAAGGGGGACCAAAGGATACAGAGATGTCCCAGTAGAGGACTGGGAAGTCATGAACAGTTAGAGAGCAAATGAGGGTGTTGTGGGGCTGGAATGGTACATGGTGGGGGAGAGCTTGTGCCGCAAAGGGGATTGGGGGTGTCAGGGGCTGACAAGGAGGACCGGGGATAACTGGGGTGTCAGAATGGATGGTTAGGGGTGCCATGGGGGATCTTGGCTAATTAGGTGTCTTTTGGGAGACTGAGGTTTGAAGAAGGGTTGGGGGTTTGGAAAACATGGATTGTTTCTGGGAGACTGAAGTGTGAAGAAGGATTGGGACTCAGCCCAGAGGGACTGTCCGGAGTGGAGGGTTGGGGTGGATGCCGGTACAGGATGGCTGGGTGGGGGGAGTGGGGAGACGAAGGAGGGATGGAGGGACCAGGGAGAGGGCGGAGGGCGGGAGTGGGGCAGGACATGTGGAGGGGCAGAGGGCGGGATGGAGAAAGGGAAGGACTGATGCGGGG
>JAWMRA010000005.1:30253570-30300312 GCA_035584735.1 Pseudotriccus pelzelni | reverse complement strand
CAGGACATGTGGAGGGGCAGAGGGAGGGATGGAGAAAGGGAAGGAATGATGCGGGGTCAGAGGGAGAGAGGGAAGGATGGATGAAGGATGGAGGCAAGGGAGGTGGAGGAGGGGATTTAGCGGCGGGCGGAGCCGGCCGGTGCCGCAGAGCCGCCTCCCCGGCGCACGCTGGGGCGGCTCGGCGGTGCCTGCGGAGACGCGGCGGCTCGGCCCGGTGCCACCGGTGGCCGGCCCGGTGCTGCCTGGCCCAGCGCGGCGCGGCGGAGCCCGGCGGGGCAGGATGCGAGCCCCGCGGAGGAGGTGAGGAGCGTGTCCGTGCGTGCGGGTGTCGTCCGCGGGTGCGCGTGTCCGTGGGTGATGCGGGTCGCGATGTCCGTGTGTCCTGGGCATGCGGGGGAGCTGCCTGTGCCTGGGACACCCGTGGGGGCTGAGTGTGCCCACGATGGGCTGTGGTGGTGCCACGGCAGATTGAGGCCCAGGTAACCCCCGGCATCAGGGCCGCCGGGATGAGGCTGGGATGAGGCTGGGATGCGGCCGGGATGCGGCCGGAATGCGGGTGTGCTACTTCGGGGCTGTACGGGGCCGGAACCCCCTCTCCCAAGCCCCTCTCCCTTGGACCGTGGGTGACCCTGCCTGTTGCTGTGGTCCTGAGGGCTGGTGCTGGTGGCAGGGCTTTGGGACCCCGGGCTGATGGCTCTCTCGGCCCTTTACTGGGCAAGCCCAGGAGTGTTGCTGGGCACCCAGCTGAGGGTTTTGGGGGAGCCACTGCTGTGCGTGAAAGGGACAGGGGTGCCTCATCTAGCACTGGTGACACATTGGTGTTTGCTGCCCTGTGCTGTGGGGACCTGTGGGTGTCAGGGCAATGTGTGTGTGCTAAGTGAGAAGGCAGGAGCTGTAAGGTCCTGTGAGACTCTGGGTTTGTTTCTGTACCAACACTGGGTTCTCTTCGGTCACTGTGCAGGTGGGCTTTGCTTGGAGGTGCTGAGCCAAGCCTGGCCCTGAGGGAAGGGCTATGGTTCAGGGTGCCGGTGCAGGGAACTTGGTTTGTTCCATCTCCCCAGTCCTGCTTTCATCCTCCTTTCTATTTCCCGGCTCTGCCCATCCCCAATTCCACCCTGAGCCACCGGCCAGACCGTTTGTCCCGGCACCTAGCCAGGGCTGTTGGGCCTCGGGAGCTGTGCCGGCTGCCACGCCTGCGGTGCAGCGCCGGGAGCCGGCCTCTCCAGGAGTGTGGGTAATGCCGCCCTCCGGCTCCCCCCTTCTCGTTGTGCTCAATGAAGACCTTGTTGCCGTGCCCTGCACGCAGGCGGTCGGTGGGTGGCCGTGTCGTGTGCTGTGCACGCACACCCGGGCAGCCACAGTGTTCGTGGCCGGCTGTCCCCTGCTCTATGCCTCCCTCCCCGTGGTGGCACTCCGCCCCCAGTGTGACATTTGTGCCAACGAGTCAGCAGGGAGTTGGGATGTGCCATGATCGGTGTCTGAGCTGTCACACTCGCCCTGGCCTTGCCTGGCCTTTGCCACAGCCCCCCTGCCAGCCTAGAGCCACCGGCACCCACAGTGGCTGTGGCTAAGCACGGGGTTGGGGCCTGCCATTCATCCCTCCGGTTGTCCTCCTCTCCATCTGTCTACCTGTGGGAGGTGATCCAGTAGCTGGAAGGTGAGTTGCTGTTGGTGTGCTCAGTGGTGCCAGGCACCTTGGGGATGCTTTCCTGTGGGGCAGCAGCCGCCCACGTGCCATGGGGGCTCTGGCTATTATCTTTGCGTTCTCCCCTCTCCCCAGTGGCACTCTTGGGGTGCCAGTGCCAGCAAGTGGCTGCAGTGGCCCTGGTTGTGATGCCATGGAGATGCTGTGAGTCAGTGGGCGCTCTGAGTCAGGCCCCTGTGGCACCCCTCGTGCCAGGCCTTGGAGGTCCGTGGGGCGGGCAGTGCTGTCTGGTGAGTGGGAGGCCCTGGGGCTGTGCCTCCCTCATTCTGCGCTGTGCCGGTGGCTCTGCTCCGTGCTCCAGGGTGGCACGGCCAGCATGAAAGGGCTCTTGTCCTCCTGCGGCCCCAAGCAGCACTGTGGTGGCCTCCCCTTCACAGCAAACAAATTCCCAGTGTTGGGCACAGGGGGAGGGAGGGGGGAGCCCCCACTCAGCCCAGCCAGCCATGGCCATGGCAGAGCCATGGTCGCTCTGGCTGTATGGGGGTGCTGGCTGGGCAGCCAGGTTGCAGGAAAGCGGGTGCTCTGCTTGTTCACCCCAGAGCCCATGCGGCACCGGGGTGGCCCTGAGGAGTAATACTTTGTTTCCCAGGCATAAGGTTATTTTTGGGTTGTTAGTACCACTGCCGCATCCCAGTCTGAGCACAGGCTGGCCTGATATCAGTCAGTTGGGTATTCCCCCCGTATGTTCTCACTCTGTTCTTTCCTTAACTCTTCCTGCCCACACCAGGGACAGCAAGCCCTTCTCAAGACCGGAATGTTTCATTCCAGTGTCATTAAAAGAGTGGTAGCTAAAGTCTAGTGTTCTCTCTGGCTCTTCTGCCTCCTTTTGCCACAGGTTACAATGGGAACCATGTTCACTGAACCCCCGTTCTGTGGGCACAGATTGCCCAGAGAAGCTGTGGATGCCCCATCCCTAGAAGTGTTCATGGCCAGACTGGATGGGACCCTGAGCAACCTGGTCTAGTGGAAGGTGTCCCTGCCATGGCAGGAGAGCTGGAACCGCATAGTCCTTAAGGTCCCTTCCAAACCAGGCCAATCTGGGATGATTTGATGATGATATCATGGATATACTAATACATCCTAACCTTCGGTGGGACAGAGATTGTGGCTAAGACTTTTGCCAGGGCATTATGAGCAATAGTGGGAGAGTGTTGATACCCATAGGGCAACTTATTAAGAATATGCTGCACTTCCTTCCATGTGAAGGTGAATCAACCCTTGTGGTGTTCCTGGAGTGGAACCACAAAAGCCATATATTTTACATCTAGGGTTGCCACCCGTGAGTGGGATGCTCTGTGAATTTGAGTTACTAGTGCCTCAATATTTGGCACAGCAGCGGTTAAAGGCTCGGTATTGGCATGGATAATATCTGTCAATGCATTGGTTAGTTAGTTGCTGTTTCTACTCTAGTTTTTGGACTAGCCTAATGAGTGAATTATACAGGGAGTAGGCTCCAGAGGTGACTTGTGGTCTTTCCATATCAGCTGTTACTTCAAAAGTTCCGCTCATGTTGCAGCAGAAATTTGTTATTGTGGTCTATTAGTAGCTTTTGCATCAGGGAGGGCAGGTGCTGTGCAGAGGGAATGCTCTGTACTCTCTGGATTTCTTTTAGGGTCAGGGTTGAAGGGAAGGACCAAACACTGCTGTGCAGCAGCTGACACGTTTGGCTGCTCAGCACATTGTAACCCAAAATGTTTTCATTGTGATCCTTCACTGAAAAGTGAGGAGAGGATGTGCTTATCGCCTGGGAGACAAATTAACCTTGGCAGTTTGGCATGTGGCACTTGCTACATTCACTCCAGTGATTCTGGCTCCTTGTCCAGCTTCTCCGTCTCCTGCTGTGTTAATATTGGAATTTGTGTTTCTTTATCTATTAGAAATGTTATTAATAGTTGAGGAGGCCCACCTGAAATCAGGAGATGTGGGCCATTATTGTGCATGCATTGACAGGATTCCACCTGCCAGATTTCAGTCCCACCTAGCTCATGGCCACAGCGTTTTTACAAATTCTCCACCTGAATCAAATTGAATGGGATTGTTTTTCAGGTATGATTTCCCACTCTTCCCAAGGTTCAGCTGTTTTTTATGTTTCCGTAATGCATTTCGCTTCATACTCAGGGGGATTTGAAGTAGACAAAGAATCATCTTTCTCCAGTTTTCTGTCGTTGGGGTCACTGCATATGTTTCCATCCTGTTCCTCAGGGGATGCAATCAGTTTTCTAATCTGTATGATGTCAGGTGATTGGCAGCCTGCATAAGCATCATGTCTACCTTTTCTTCCAATTGTGGGGGTTTTTTTCTCCTTTTCTTCCTCTAACTATTTCTGCACCTGCTTTTCCCTATTTTCAGCTGTGGCCACTTCCTCATTTTCTGATTTCAAAGCAGCATATTCTACATCTCCCATTTTTGGGGGGCAGAGGGGACTCTGCTTTTCTTTTGTGCATAAAATTAGCGAGCCCCCAGTACTGCACAAATAATTGCTTTGTTCTTGTTTTTCTAACATTTTTTTGGGCTCATTCTATTCCCTCTTAGGATGGTGCACACTTGTGTTAACCCAGGTAATAATAATAGTACGCAGAAAGAAGGCATCCATGACTTGGGACAAAGGAGAGGAGAGTAGCCTGTTGACTGTCTCCAGGGTATTTTTGAGTCTCCTTCCTAACTAAGTGATATTTTTACCTTCCTTATGTACAGCCCAATCTTAGCCCCCTTCTCCTGTGTTGCATAGAGCATGATCTAAGCAGAGAGTTGGGTAACAGTCATATGTGGCAGCATGTACTTTATTAAGCTTATTAGCCTGTGCAGTGGTGTGCGTTGTATTATTTAAATAATCCTTGATCGGGAAAAGGTTACTTTTTTTAGTGTCCTTCAAAGTTCCAGTCATGTAGCTTTGTTCCATTCTGTGGAGTTTGTCAGAGCCAAAACAGGACTTCCTCTTTTGGCCAAGTCATTCTTTCTTGATGTCAGCTGTGCAGATCTCCATCCACAAAGATGATTTGGAGGGTACAGAGTGTAGGCTGTAGATAGTAACCCTTAGCCCTTTCCTGGCTCCTTGGTCGTTATCCCACAGCACCCCTGGGATTTGCACCTGCGTTGGTACTGTACTGTTATTTCCACGGGTATTGTGTCTCCTTGGGCATCAGGTGTTTGCCTGTCATCCCTCTTTGATTGTTGTGTCCCTGGGTATTACACTTCTGGTTGTCATGCCTTCTTGGATGTTATGTGCCTCTTTGGGTATCTTGCCTCCAGGGTTATCATGTTCTGGGATATCATGCTATTAGGTACAGTGCTTCCTTGAGTGTTGTGGATCCTTGTGCATCTCAAGTCTGGGCATCCTGGGATTTTCACCTCTGGGTGTCATACTGCTGAGTATCGGTCCTCCTGGGAAGTCATGCCTCCAGAGGTCATGCCTCCTGGGGATGTTGTTCCTCTGGGTATCAGGTTTCCTCAGGCCTCACACTTCTGGTTACTGAAATTTGGATGCCTCTAGGTATCAGGTCTCCTCAGGCGTCATACTTCTGCTTATTGTACCCTGGGGCTTCTGGGCACTGCACCTCTGGGTGCTGTGCCTCCAGGTACCACACCTTTGGTACCCTGGGTGCTGTGCCTCCAGGTACCACACCTTTGGTACCCTGGGTGCTGTGCCTCTGGGTATCCTGCTGGTTATGGTGCCTGGCAGGGTGCAGGGCCACACCTGACAAGTACTCGTGTGTTTAAAGCCATCGTGCCTCAGTTTCCCTCTGTGACAGGTGGTTGTTGCAGGGGCCATGGCACCCCATGTCTGTCTCCCCCGCTCCCTCCCAGGCTGGTAGTGCTGTTTCCTCTGCTGCGAGGTGCTGGTGTGCTATGTCAGGCTCAGGGGACGTGGCTCCAGCACCCCTACCATGGCTTGTGCCATTGGAATGTGCTGGCTCTGCCTGGCTCTTAGGGCTCAGCCTCGTGCATGAAGGCAGAGCACTGTGCCCACCCTGGTGCTGAGGCAATTGCCCAGCCCACTGCTCATGGGACCCCACCAAAAAGCTGTCACAATGAGATTAGAAAATAAATACTTAGATTTCTCTAAAAGGAAAAAAAAAACAAACAGGTTTTTTTTTCCTCTTTCTTTTAAATCATGAAATGACTCACACTTCTCAGCTGAAAATAAACCTGATTGCGTCTGCGGTGGGGAGCTGGTAAGCCTTGATAGCACGGAGGCACAGGGGCCCTCAGACAGCAGCCAGGGCCAGCCCTGCCTCATGCACCCAGACCCCCTCCCGGGGGCCATGGGGAGCCGCTGCGGGGGCTCAGGTGTCCCTGCCAGGGCTGCTAATGGAGTTAAAGTGCTGTTAAGGGGACACCGCCATCTGCACAGCCCCCAGGGCCTCGTGTCTTTGCACTTAGAGCCGCTGCCCGGCTGGGAACACGCACGTGCACCCCCACGTGTGCACGGACACCCGTGTGCTCTCCCTGGCCCCTCTGGCACAGTGCCGGGTGGCACGTGGGGGGTCCCAGAGGCAGGACCCCCCTGTGCCGTGTGTGACACGGCCGTGTGTGTGCTCCTCTCCGCAGGGATCCCTGCAGCAGCGACGTGCCAGCCGTGCTCCCCGGAGCCAGCTGCATGGAGGGTAAGGCATCCCCAGAGTCTCCTGGTACCCCGCATGCCCTGTTCCCGTGCCCTGCCAAGGGTGATGAGCCAGTGGCTCTCTGGCCCCCGAGGCATCCCCGTGTCTCTCCTGGTGACATCTCGGAGGCGGGCAGTGTGTGGAGCAGCCACTTTGCTCATCTGACTGCTGCTTGCCTTCACTCCCTCCCAGCTTCCCAAGACGAGTCATGGGGTGAAGCTGAGGAGGACCCCGTGCCAGCTGAGCCAGAGGGGTCCCATGGCCCCCTGAATGCTGAGCCCCAGACTGGTCCCTTGGCGCAAACGTGTCTCCTCCGGGATCTGGAGATGGGTCCCCTCGGCCAGACACAGACCCTGAGGGACTTTGAGCAGGTGAGAGCACGGGGTGCCAGGAGCCTCCGTGACACTGCCAGGACCCTCCCAGCACGGTCGGGTGCTTGTAGGATACGTGCCGGATCCCCTGGGCGCACCAGCGGGGTGTGGAGGGCGGGAGGGGGAAGCGGGGCAGGTGGTGGTGGCAGGGGGAGAGGGGGCTCAGCCCCCCCGGGCGCCACGTCCCCCCTCACCGCCCTCCTGGCTGTGGCGCGTGGGGGCCTCCGGGGTCGGGTTTCACCACTCGCTGTCCCCGCTCCAGCGATTCCTCAAATAGCTCTGGGAGTCGAAAAAAAAAAGAGGGAAGGGAGAGCAGCGGGGCCAGCGACGGGAGCTGCGGGCGGGCAGGGACCGTGGTCTGTGTCCCCGGCGGCGCCATGTGAGGGGTGCCGGGATGCCCGCCCCATGGAGCGCCGGCCATGGCTAACGGGTACCGCACGCTCTCCCAGCACCTCAACGACCTCAAGAAGGAGAATTTCAGCCTCAAGCTGCGCATCTACTTTCTGGAGGAGCGCGTCCAGCAGAAGGGCGAGGACAGCCGGGACGATGTCTACCGGCGGGTGAGCGCCTGTCGGGGACAGGGATGAGGAGGTTTCGCTCCCAGTGCCCTCTCTTTTCCGGGGGATAATGGGGTCAGGGGAGTGCAGCCCGGGGAAGGGCATCAGGCACTGGGGCTGGAGGAGATGCTGTGTAGGAGTTTGCCCCTTTCTTCCTTTGACAAGAGTGGGGAAATAGTTGGGGAGGGCATCCCCAGCCTGGGGGGGTGCCCGGGGTGGGTGGCAGTGCCAGTCTGGGGGTAGACAGGTGGTGTGGGTACACCCCATCCCAGCATCAGCAGGGTAAGATACCACCCGTGCCAGGAGCACCCAAAGCCCTGCGGTGGGGTGGGGGTTCCCCGTGCCACTTCTGATGCATCCCCGTGGGCAGTGGGGCTGGAGGTTCAGGCAAGCACGGGGGCATCGTACAGACGGACCTTCTTCCCTCTCGGTAGAACATTGAGCTGAAAGTGGAGGTGGAGAGCCTGAAGCGGGAGCTGCAGGAGAAACAACAAGCCTTGGACAACACATGGTGAGTGGGGCTGGCCCACCCCCTCACCCTGGAGCAGAGATGATGCCTGGGGGGTCGTCTACCTGCACCCTGGCTGCAGTGAGCAGTGAGGGGCCTGCAGTGGGGCTGGAGGGGTTTGCAATGGGGCTGGACACCCACAGGGCTCCTCTTACACCCTCCGTGACAGCCAAAAATAAAAGACAGCACCTGTTTGGTGGGGGAGGGCAGCGATGTGCCCCGGGGCCATGGCATGGGTGTCTCACAGTGGGGCACCGACGGGTGGGGGAGCAGGGGCACAGCAGCCAGCCGGGGAGCCCCTGGTTTTGGGATTGTGTGAGGAGTGCTTTGATGAGTCAGAGTCTGAGAATGACCTGGTGCTGCCAGTGGAGCCGTGTTCCCAGGGCAGCAGTGCTGGGGGGTTACAGCACATCCTTCGGGGGCATCCTGCAGAAATAGCATCCACAGCATGGGGGGAACTGGGCTGGGCACACCTGGGGTGGTATAGATCGCCCAGCCCGGCTGGTTTGGGGTGGGGGCTTTTGCAAAGGGAGGCCATGCTGTGCTGTACTGTGCCAAGCTGTGCCATGTCACGTGAGATGCCGTACCGTGCCGTGCCGTGCCATGCCGTGCTGTGCCTGGCAGGGTGGCTGCAGAGAACCAGACGACCCGCAGCCAGGCCGCGCTCCGGCAGCAGTATGAGGAGCATCAGCGGGAGTCAGAGCATGTCTACGAGCTCTTGGAGAACAAGATCCAACTCCTGCAGGAGGTGAGTCCAGGGATGGTGGAATCCAGGGAGGAGCCGGGGGCTGGTGCCTGGGTGCTCACCCTGCTGCTGTGCAGGAGGCCAGGCTGGCACGGAGTGAGGCTGAGCAGGCCACGGCGCTGGCCAGAGCCGAGGCGGAGAGATGCCGGGAGCTGACAGGGAAGCTGAAAGAAGCTGCAAGGACAAAGGAGGAGGACAGGAGTGATGATGGCTGCGGCGCCATGGCCCAGAGGTGGGTGCCCAAGACATGTCCCCTCTGCTGCCAGCCTGTGCTGGTCCTTGGGAACTACCAAGGGGCTTGTGCTGTGCATGACTGAAGGGCTGCAGGAATCTGGTGGGGTGCAAAGATCACCCCAAGGGGAGAGAGCTGGGCTGTGGGGAAGGGGGAGCAGCCCTGAGGCTGCTCTGCTTTGCCCCAGAGACTGCCAGCTGTTCCCAGTGCCATCCCAGTCCCTGAGCATCCCCTGTCCTTCCCTCCCTCTCAGGAGGATCGAAGAACTGACCCAAAAGCTAGCTGCCAGCAACCAGCTTGTGGAAATGCTGTCAGCAGAGAAGAGGGACCTGCAGCAGCACCTGGATGAACCCTGTGTCATGGAGGAGCAGGTAGATGGGCAAAGGTGGGGAGACCTCAGCCCCAGGGAGGAGCACACCTACCCAGGGCTCGGCTGACTGTTGTCATCCCTGTCCCCTTCTGGGGGGGGATGCCTGGCAGCATCGGGTGATGCACAGCTGTGCTGCGGAGCTGGAGGGAGCAGGGGGTCCAGGAAGACACGGTGCATGCTGTCAGGGGAGAGGCCACCAGCCTGTGCAGTCCTTTTGTGGGTGTCGGTGCTGCCTATGCCTGTCTGCCATTTAAATCCTGGGTCTTAAAATACCCCCGACGGCCCGGCACCTTGCCAGGCAGGATTCTGGGGCTGTGAGGGATCAGAGCAGTATGTTCCTGGCAGCCCTACAGCTCTGGCCGTGCCATATCTTGCTGGCACAGCGCTGCCTCCAGCAGCCTGGGGCCATCAGCGCTGCCCACGTGGTGGTCCCACCGGGAACCCCGGTGCGTGCCTACCGGGTGGCACGGGGTGCCGTGCAAGTGCTGGTGGTAGCCTTGTGCGGCGGGGACATGCCCACCTGGCACTGCCTGCCGGGGCTGGGCACCGGGGCTGGGCGCTGTCACTGCCACCGCGACGTGGCAAAGGCACTGGCACGGGGCTCTGGCACAGCGACAGGCACCTGTAGTGGAGCCAAGAGCTAACGGAGAGGGAGGAGCGCTGGCACTGGGGCTGGGCACTGGTCCTGAGGGTGTGCCCCTGCGCTGTCGCGGTCGCTGTCGCTGTCACTGTCGCGATACCGGCGCTGCCCGGGCGCCCGGGCGTGGCGCCGGCCCCCACTGCGCATACGCAATACGGGCGTGGCGACTACACATCCCGGTAGGCGCCGCGGCCGCCGCGCATGCCCGGAGGGGCTGTCCCCCGCCGCCATCTTGAAACCTGATCCAGAAGCCGGGCGCCGCCGTGGCAGGAGCATCCTCGGGGCGGGGGGCGGCGGGGCGGGGGCAGCCCGCGGTGAGGGGCAGCCCTGGGGACGGGGGCTGTGAGGAGAGAGGGGGCAGCATCGGGGGTGTCGGGGCGAGCTGCGAGGAGAGGGGGCAGCATCGGGGGGGGCCAGCCCAGGTGTGGCTGCGAAGATGTGAAGGAGGCAGTGTAGGGTGGGATGGTTCTGTAGCATCGGGAGTGCCGGCGTGTCACCCTGCCCTAGGGGGATCGGTGCCGCGAGTCGTGCCGGTGGGCTCAGGGGCTGGGATGCGCTGAGCTCGGGGAGGTCTGGTGGGAGCCCCCCAGGAGCAGGTTCGGGCGCGGATCGGGAGGGAAGGAGGGAGGGAGGGAGGGAGGATGAAGGAAACGTGCCGGATCTGCGCGCGGGAGCTGTGCGGCAACCAGCGGCGATGGATCTTCCACACGGCGGCCAAGCTGAACCTCCAGGTGCTGCTCTCCCACGTCCTGGGCAGGGAGCTGTGCCGGGATGGCAGGTCCGAGTTCGCCTGCAGCAAGTGTGCCTTCATGCTGGACCGCATCTACAGGTTCGACACGGTCATCGCCCGCATCGAAGCGCTCTCCATCGAGCGCCTGCAGAAGCTGCTGCTGGAGAAGGACCGCCTCAAGTTCTGCATCGCCAGCATGTACCGCAGGAACAACGACGAATCCAGCGCGGAGGACAGGGCTGGGGACGGGACTGTGGACCTTTCTAGCCTGCCTGATGCACGGTATGCTGCCCTGCTGCAGGAGGACTTCGCCTACTCTGGGTTTGAGTACTGGACGGATCAGGAGGAGCACAGCTTGGAGCCGCACAGCTGCCACGGCTCGGAGGGAGCCGGGAGCCGCCCGCGGCGCTGCCGGGGCTGTGCCGCCCTGCGGGTGGCCGACGCCGACTATGAGGCCATTTGCAAAGTGCCGCGAAAGGTGGCCAGGAGCATCTCTTGCGGGCTGTCCAGCCGGTGGTCGGCCAGCATGGGCAACGAGGAGTCGTCTGTGTGTGATGTGGCCGAGTCCACGAGCTCCAGAGTGGCTGTGGACGGGGAGAGCATGGAGGAAGGCACACCTGCGTCCTCTGTTGAGTCCCTGGACACCACCGTGGAGGCGAGCCCTCCGCAGCAGAAGGAGGAAGATGCAGATAAGGGGGTGAAAGGGAATGGGAAATGTGATGATTTCTCAGATGACCGCATGACCCCGAACTCTTCAATGAGTGGGAACAGGCTGGAGCTGGCCCTCAATTTGATCAAGACTTTGGACTACAAACCCCTTCAGAGCCCCCGAGGCAGCCGACTACCTATTCCTGTGAAGTCCAGCTTGCCCCACCCCAAGCTCAGCCGTGACTTGGCAGATGGCAGTGCTTCTGCTGGCTTAGCCTGTGCTGGTTCTGCCGTCCTGAACACAGACAGAAAATCGTTCTCCAGAGCTCCTTTGGGTCTTTCCCTGGAGATTTCTGAACTGCAGGAGCTGTGGGATGACCTCTGTGAGGATTATATGCCGCTGCGGGTACAGGTAGAGGTCATGGTGCCGCCGTTCCATTGAGCAGCATCCTCGTGGTCCGAGGCTGAGCCCACTGGGGATTCTTCTGTGCTGAGATAATACAGATAGCCACGTGTCACTGAACCAGGGCTAAGAATAGGCAGCTCGGTCCTTTTTAGGTGTGCTGCTTCTCTGTCATTCTCCTGTCGCCTGTTTCCTTCCTGTGTTCTGGGAAATTAACCTCCCTCCTCCCCACCAGTCCTCCCTGACAATGCAGCCTGCTAGGTGGGTCTCAGCTCTTTGCCATTTTCCTGCTGAGAAAGCACCGACTTCACTTCAGCTTTCTCTTGGAGAAGCCGATGTCCCTTTTATCTGCCACCAAAGGGAATGTTTTAGGCTCCTGGGCATGTGTTTCCCAGCAGATGTGTTTTCTTTGTGCCTGAGTAATGGCTGTGAGGAACGCCTGCCTTCAGCCCCGCCTCTGCAGGTCAGGCCTCTGCCTGACATGCAGGTCCGCCCAGGCATCAGTGGAGCGTGCCCTGAGGGACAGGTGTTTTCCTTGCAGGTGGATTTGTGCCAGAGGATGACTTTAGGGTTGGTATTCTAGATAACTGGATTATTTTCTGATCCGTTGAAAAGATTCATCAATTAGCAGTAGGTGTTGGTGAGAGGCGACAAAAGCTCCTGCTTTTGGGTTGCTGTTATCTGCCTTCACAGGAGTCCTAGCTCCAGGTTGCCTCCGTTTTGCTGGCTTAAATGAAATCTTCATTAGTATGCAGTCAAAAAGCTGAACTTGTAACTTTACTGCTTTCCTTGATGAATAGAAGGCCTCCGTCAGCTTCAATTCAGGAATATCCATGTCAGGCTAATTGCATTCCCATTAGCAGCCTTAGTGCTGCCTGATGCTGTAGGTACCCTGGGGGATTAGAGAAATGGTCGTTTATTACTATGGCAACTGTGGCAGTGCTGAATTGCACTTCCTATTTAGCCGGGTGCTGGTTGCTGCCCCATCTGCTCGGGCGTTTCCAAGAGCTGTGTGCTTTTCCATAAAAGCCTGCTCCAGAAATGATGTAGAGAGGAATATAGGAACGCTGATTTTCATCTGGAGCACAAAGGCATCGCGCTGGCAGCCAGGGGCTGAGGCTGTGAACCAGGGCATCGATGCTGCTCCTGTACTCGGTGTCACTTGCTGCTGCCTTTCACTGCATGAGATGCGTTTGCAGCATAGAAACGGGCTTTCTCTGAACTGAGAATGTGGCACAGTCAACGTGTCCTGTTTACAGCTTGGCTTTGTGTCACACATGCCCATCTTCGTTTGGGAACTGCATTTGAGGAGTTTCTCTCTGCCATCTGACCGTCCCTGCTAGGAATTCATCCTGCAGGATTTTTTACTGCCTGTTCCTGGCCGTGACAGCAGCAGGTCTTCCGCACAGATTCTGGCTGAAGGGGGAAGGGCTTAATCCTTCGGGTGGCTTTAACAGCAAAAATGGGAAGGCAGATGCAGCTAGTATGCTAAATAGTTCTTGTATAAATTATTTTTCTTTTTCTTTGTAAAAGCAATGCTCTTTCTAAGAGTCAGGCTCTGCTTTCCAGCGATTCCTGTGCGTAGATGCAAAAGGAATATCTAGGATATATAGAACCAGAGTTCCCTTAGTGCTTTTGGGAAACTGCGGTTCTTTGAATTTACCTGGTGTCGGGGGCATGTGACCTTGTAGGACCTGTCTTCTTGGGCGTTTTCTTGAACCAGCAATTCCTTCCCTTCCCCACCACAGCCCCAGCAAAGTGTCACCAAACGGCGCCTTTGTCAGACGCTCCCGCAGCTGCCCGCGGTGCTGTGCTGGCAGCGAGGGAGGCAGTGCCCTGCTGCCAGCCAGTCCCTCACTTGCTGTTCTGGGCGGATCTGAGTTTGGCAGGCTTGGATAGTGCCGTGATTATTACTTTTTAAAGAAGTGTTCTGTCTGGGTCAGCGTGTGCTGGCATTGCTGGGGCTGTGCTGGTTGGTAGTAAAATGCTGATGTCGGAGGAGCTGCTGGGGAGCTTGGCTCCTGACATGGCTGCAGGGAAGCAGCTTGGGCTTTGGAACTTTGGACTCTGGAGCTGGCTCTGTCTTTTCACTTTCCCCTCCCTGTTCTTAGCTCTTTCCAGCCTTCTTTTTCTTTCTTTTTATTTATTTTTTTTGAATGTGCAAATTGTGAGGAAACGTGCGCTTTCCTTTTTTTCCACTCTGTTTTGTTTTCATCAGCCTTATTTCAAAATAGCGTCTGTGTGACACATTCTGGCAGCTCTCCCTGTCCGATCCGAAGCCTTCTGGCTGGGAAAATTTGAAATTACTTTCCGCGACCGTCTTAAGTTTTCACTAAAATCTTAACGTCAGAGTAGAGGGAAGCAGTGTTTCTGTGTGGAAGCTCCTGTGTGGGAGTGGCAAGTGCAGAGACCTGGGGGAGCTTCGCTGCGACAGCACATTGCTGTGGCTGCTGAAGATGAGGATTCACCCTGACAGGGCTTAATCGGAGCCGACTGCTCTCGTTGCACTGCGCTGCGCTGCCTGGAGCTGGTGCTGCTGCGTGTGCTCCAGAAAGCCCTGCCGGGTTGCCGTGGCCTCTGCACTGCAAACCTGTGCTTGCCAGGGCTCCCACTTCCACCAGGCACCAGTACAGTCAGCGTCGTGTCGCCGATGACAGTCAGGAATACTGAATGAGCCCTGTGAGGGCTTGGAAGGGAGGCTGGCATTGAGTACTGCCCTAAGGAGTTAACTCACTGGGCGGGAGGCAGAGAAACAGTAAGGAGGGATGACAAGGGATTAGTGTGTGCTCAGCCAGCCGGGTCTGGCAGGCCAGGCATCACGAAGTAGGCTGTTTACGTTCCAAATAAATGGGTATGTGTCATGAAAAAAAAATCTCAGCTGTGGCACTGAATTCGCTGCTGTTTGAGGAGCTGTAGGGAATTGTACACAGTGTGGATGCTGGAGCATGTGGAGCTGTGAAGGAGAGTGGAGGGGGTTCAGAGCAGGGCAGGGGGGGAGTGTGTGAGTGCTAGTCATGGTAGGAGGCGAGCTGGTAGGAAGGACTGAAGGTTGTGGGCTTGATGAAGACACAGAAGCTTGGCAGAGCATGGGAACCAGTTTGGTGCTGGTTTTGAAGCTTTTTTAAACCGACAGGGCACATGGGAAGGAGAGGGAGTTTCAGGGATGTGGCTTAGGTGTGGGGACAAGATCCATCATCAGCCTCAGTGGTCAGAGCCAAACAAGCTGCTGTGTTCCTGGTACGGGAGTGAGGAGAGACAGGGAGCCCAGCCACAGCCTCGGGGCAGCAGGGCACTTCTGGCAGGTCAGGCAGAGAGCTGCCACGTGCCAGCCTGCCACCCAGGTAAAGGGAGACACAGGAAGGAGAATGTATCACAGAGGCGGGAAAAGCACAAGGGGGCATGCTTAACCCCTTGCTGCAAGGTGTGTGGGGGCTGACAGCTGAATAGAAGCAGCCAGTGCAAGAGTTGAGCCATTCTCTCATGTGTTAATTATTTTTTTTTATTTTCAGAATTTGCAGGATGAACATCAGCAGCCAGCTCCGGGTGACCCTGCAGCGGGGGAGCACGTGTCCGATCTGCGTGCTGCAGAGCTGCAGGGCAAAATCCAGCAGTCTGAAGCTGCCAACAAGGTATTTCTTCATGAGCAGCACGTTCAGTGCCTAGTGAGTCTGGTGTGGTTAGCACTGGAGGGAGGGTGCCTCCTAGCCTGGCTGGAGGCAGCCACCTGCACCTTCCTTTCCAGCAAGGATGTGTGCTGACGTGTGATTTTTCAGTGCTCGCCTGCCAGATTCAATTAAAAGCATTTACTTTTTTTCTGCAGCTGGGCTGTGTAGGCTTTCCGTATTTATTTTTGCAAATCGTTATTTTGGAAGAACTTTCCACTTGCCTGGTGAGCCTTCCAGGAACTGATGAAGGAGAGATGCACAGGGTTATTTCCCTCACCTCTTGGATTTGCATGGGCTGAGCCTGATGCAGGAGAGAAGGGGTGAAGGCTGCCTTCTCTTTTCAAGCAGAAAGGGAGATCAGCGTAGAGGGGTCCTGTTTTCGTATCAATTTAAATAATTCCTTTGGAAAGAAACATGTATCTGAGTTCTCTTGAGGCACATCAGCTCTGACACTTACGCTCTTGAACTCTAAAGTAAATTATACCCACTGGAAAAATGGGGGTTAAATGGGAAAAAAAAAGTCTGGATGGGATATTTATTTAAATATGGGGACAACCATAAGATGTTGGAGCTGCCTGGACCTCAAAGGCCGATCAGAAATGATCCAGTTAACCTAGTAAATGTAGTTGTGAAGTGTATAAACAGGTTAGGGGGAGTGTCTCTTAGAGAAGAGATAAGAGGGCAGGTGTGTAAACTAATGAGCAACAAGACCCAATTGTGTGGCAGCACCAGCTCCTGCGGAAACTGAGGCTTTAGTAAGTTCTTACAAGACAGGTATCATCCAACGTTAAGAATGCCAGCAGTCAACATGTTTAAATGTTAACAAGCAGTTGTTTAACTGCACAACATGTTCTGCATCATGAACTTCGTGGTGAAAGCAGTGAACTGTCCTGAAACTGCCTGGGTGGTTGGTAGGGTCCTTAGTGTGAGAATGTTAAAGGCAAGAGTTTCTCAGGTTGTAAACCAGTCATGTAGTGAGAGGTCCCCCTTTGCTTTGCAGGCGTTCTGTTGGCACCCTGGTTGGCACAACTGGCTAGGCTCTGCTGTGCTGGAGCCAGAACTTGATGCTAAGTAAACCACTGATCTGATCAGTGAATGTGTAGCTTCTCCATGTTGATATTTTTCTTTCAGATTTTTGGGAGGTTTTGGGGCTGAAGCAGCCCCTTTCCTTTCAAGGGAAGAGAAATGAATGATAGAAACTGGGAAGGCTGCTGAGCAGCCTGAGCAAGACTCTTCTGGGGTATGTGGGACACAGTATGATACATGAACCTAAGCCTGAAACCTCCACCCTGCAGGTGAGGGCTGCACTGGAGGGACCAGAACCACTGGATTAAGTCCTGGGGAGGCACTGAGGGCCTTGTGTTTACTCACCGGTCTCCTCCCACCTCCAGCAGTGTTTACAAACTCTAGAGGGAGCCACATTTACCTTGATCTGGTCAATACCGGGGCTGTATGGAGTAAGGAGTGGAGGGAGTCTTAAGGGTGTTTATAGGGAGTATTAGGCAGGATTAAATGAACCCAAGCTATTTCTGTCTTCAGTTGTTACAGGAAAAGCTGAGTGAACTGAATTTCGAATTAAAGTCTGTACAAGAAACATCACAGAGGCAAGATCGTACAATCCAGAGTCTGAACGAGGCCCTGAAGAGCAAAGAAAGTAAGGTAATATTTTTGGGTCATGCTCACCGAACGAGGGCAGCGTGCTGGCCCTGTAGGCGGTGGCTGAAAAGAAATGCTTAAGCCATTGCTTGGCATCCTGGATCTCGGTAAATTATTTCTTGTAAAGCTCTTTCGTGTGATCCTAACGTGTGTCGTAATCCAGGCTGGAGGGTTAGGGTTAGGGTTGACCTAATCTCCTTGGGCTGGGAGGGTTTGTGCTTGGTTAGCCGATGACTGGGCTTCCTGTCCTCTGACTGGCAGACAGAAGAGCTGTACCGTATCATCGAAGGGCAGAACGAGACCATGGCCAAGCTGCGGGACATGTTGCAGAGAAGCCGTCTGGGGCAGCTGCAGGTACGTCCCTGGAAAGCCTCAAAACGCATCAGGTTTCATTCTGCAGGGATGCTGGTTCTTAAACGCCTCACGTGAAGAGAATCTTGGAGTTTCTCTGATCCCTGTTTTTTTTTTTTCCAGGTGTCCGAGAGCCCACTGTCACCCCAGGAGCAGCAAATGTCACCGCTCGACCTTCAGAACACGCTTTTCTGCACCAAGCTGGAAGTGCAGAAACTGAAGAGAGCTCAGCGCTACAAGGAGCACCAAGTGGCTGAAGCCAGGAGAGCCAACCAGCTCCTGGAGACCACGGTGCAGGAGGAAGAGCAGCAGAAAGAGGCAACCTGGAAACACAACCAGGTATGACTTAGCCTGGGTTTACATAACTTAAGTACTGTTGTAGTCAATACTCCACTCTCATTCATCATTTCTGCCTAAGCCAGTCTGGGCACACTTGCCTAACCCCTTGTCACATGTGGGAGGGAGAATTCTCCAGCTTTCTTACCCTCATATCTGAGGATTTAGAATCAGCAAAGACCCTTGATCAGTGTGTATGTTGTCACTTTTATGTCTTTGGCTGGTGCAAATGTCCCATTGCAAAAATCTCTTTTTGCAATGTTACAAAGTTAATGTTCCCTGTTGTGCAGCTTAGCTGTGATTGACTAAAGCTCTTCTGTGGCCAGGAGCAAGGGGTTAGGATGAATGTGTACCCTGTAAAATGAGATAAATTTAAACTTTGTGACATGGAAGTGTGTTTGGAGATGTGAAAGTTGTAGTATTGCAGAAGGCTTTTGGCTGTTCTCACAGTCCCGACTGTGCTTGGCTTCTTCCTCAAACTGGCCTGCTGTTTACAGGTGTGTCAAGGACTGAATTCCAACAGATATGCTTTTCCCTTGCAGGAGCTGCGTGCTGTGGTACAACAGCTGCGGGCAGAGCTGCAGGACAAGGCTCAGCAGCTCCAGACTGTGGAGTGGGAGAAATGCCGTGATCTGCAGGCCCAGGAGCAGAGAGTTCAGCGTTTGAGTCAGCAGCTGGCTCACAAGGAGCAGCTTCTGCAGGTGAGATGCAGAAAGATTAGAGTTGAGCATAATTAATGGGGGCCCTTGCTCTTCCTTTGGTACTTGGCCATGCAAAAGTCTGTCTATAGCTTTCATGCATGCCCTTTGAAGAAGGGAAGGAAAGAGAGGCTTTTGGGCTCCCTAGATGAGGAATAAAGCCCACAGCGATGCCTGGTGACCCCTGGCAGGTGCTAGTCAGCCAGCCCCAGCTGCTGGGACTCCACCACCCTTTGATGTGGAGAGTAAAGCAAGCATAGAGTGAGGAGGTGATTTATCCCTGATTCTCCTGTGCTGCCCTCAGCGGTGTTTCTGTACTGACAGTTGTACTAGGGAGTGTGTGTATGTGATCTCTAGGAATCAAGAGAGCTTCTGCAATGCCAGCAAAGCTTGGACAAGAGCCCTGCAGCCATGAATGCCATGTTGGAGAAGCTGCAGCAGCGAGTCAGCGACAGGGATGCTGCTCTGGAGGTGAGCACATATTGTAGGTGATGTCTCAGTTGTCACTGAGGCTCAGCCTTAGGGCTGCCATCGGCCCCAGGGGTGACCATGTCTTCTACATGCTCTTCATGGCTCAGCCTTCCAGAGGAGCCCTCTGGAAGGAAGAGCTGAGGTCCCCAACTATTGGGTTTGGGATTAAGCTATAAACTGCCCAGAGTGTGGCCTTCAGCTCTGCCCTGTGCCCTCAGCACAGGCCCTATGTGCAGGCCTTACCATGTTCCTGCAGGTCCAGGCCCAGCCCTTCCCCACATGCACACGCACACTCAGTGAGTTGGTTCCGACCCCTATCAATAATTCAGTGAGATTAGGATCCAGGATCTCACACCCACACAGGGAGTGGTGGCATCAGAGCCCTACTACCCCATTCTGAGCAATCCCCCCCTCTCACGTAGCGAGCAGTAGATGAGAAGTTCTGTGCCCTGGAGAAGAAGGAGCAAGAGCTGCAACAGCTCCGTCTCTCCATACGGGAGCGTGGAAGTGACCTGGAAAGACTGCGCAATGTCCTCTCCAGCAACGAGGCCACCATTCACGTGAGTGCTTGTTCCTGGGTGTGCAGAGTCCAGCCTGGCTGTGGGGTGCTGCTAGACGGGCCTTCCTGGGAATGCTCTGGTTGTTGCTGGGGAGAGCATCTGCAAGTGTTGGCCTTCCTCTGGCCCTGTGTGTGGGACACCTTCCTGGGTCACTCCTGTTTCTGGGATGGGTGTAGAAGGCATCAGGAGCGGTGAATCTGTGTGATTGCTAGCAGTTGAGACTGGTATTTCCAGTTCTGCTTAACTCAGGATTAAGTCTGTGTCCCTGACTGATCTGCTTCTGTTGTGGTCCTCAGAGCCTGGAGAGCCTCCTGAAGGCCAAAACCCTGGAACTGGAGCAGGTCTCGGCAACCTGTCAAAACCTCCGCTGGCTCAAGGAGGAGATTGAGACCAAATCTTGCAGCAGGCAGAAGGAGCAGGAAGGAATCATCCAGCAGCTGCAAACCTGCCTGCATGACAGGAATAAGGAAGTAGAGGTAAGGTCTTAGCTTGGCTTCCTGAGCTTCCTGAGCCTTTAGCCAGTTTGTTGGTAGAGAGAGTGGTCCTAAACCAGAGCTTGCTGGCTGCCTGCCTCACCTGAAGCTGTGCACAGCACTTTGGAAGCTGTCTGCTTCTGGCACCTGTACATACCTGTGCCTGCTGAGACACTGCTCTCACAGCTGCACCCAGGCAGAAGAGCTGTTTGTCCTTGAGGAGCTTTCAATTTGATGGTAGCAATGTCTCTCCCTTTCTCCCTGTTGTCAGGAGCTTACAGCAACTCTACTGTGTAAGCTGGGCCCAGGGCAGAGTGAGGTAGCAGAGGAGCTGTGCTTGCGTCTCCAGCACAAGGAGAAGATGCTGCAGGATCTCCTCAGCGACCGAAACCGTCAGACTGCAGAGCACGATGCTGAAATCCGGGAGCTGCTGCAGGCCATGAGCACCAAAGAGCAGCAGAGCAGAGTGAGTCGTGTGCAGGGCCACAGTGGGAGGCTGGGGTGGGTGGCACTGCCCCTTGTTAAGCAAAAAGAAGCTCCCAGATGGGATGAGAGAAATGAAGGAGCATGTTCCTCTGTAGATAGAGGCCGAGCCTCGCTGAGGCTTGTTGGATGGGAGGCTGCACTGGAGTGGCTGTGAGTGGCCAGGAGCAGTAGCTGCCAGTCTGGTTTGCAGAGCACTTTGAGTCTCAAGTGAGAAAGAAATATTGAGATGGTTTTCCCTTAGTCTCTGAAGAAGAAGAGGGACAGGGATCCTACCCCTGGTCATGGCCCTTCATTCCTCTATTTTCCCCCCTCAACCAGGCGGCTGCTGAGAAGATGGCACAGGCTTTGGCCGAAAGGAGCTGCGAGCTGCAACTGCTGCGCCAGCATGTGTTGGGGAAGGAGCCTTTCGGGACCCACTTGGCCGGTGCCAGGCTGTTGAAGCAGCACAAACAGCCTGTACAAGTAAGAATCATGCGACTGCCTGTGGCCTCAGGGCTCCAGGGAGGACTGACTGCCACAGAAAAATGGGAGAGAGAGGAGTACCACAGAGAATGATAGACATGAAAGCGGGACTAGGGAAGAGACTTCCTATAGGAGGAAGAGATGAAACTGAGGAGCAGAAATGCTGCCTGGATGTTCTGATCTTGATTTCAGCAGCCTGTGTCACTCAGTGTCTCTTTTTGTTTTGATCAGGCAGCATTTGGGTCCTTAAGGGCACATGCAAGTATGAAAGACATCCACCCTCTGACCTTCCAGCATTGACCCAGTCCTTCCTTGGGCTGGACTGCTTTGCTGTATTGTAATCTCCTCCCTGACATTGTCACATTCTGGAGGGGACAAGAGAGCTAATTTTAGGTCCCGCTAATTCTTGGCAGAGCCTGCTGGCTGTTTGCTGTCTCTTCCACAATTGGAGTTGGTATTTTTAAAGCAGCTTTGCTAAAACCCCCTTTGAGGCTGAACACAACTCCGAGGCTACATATGGCACGCTCCTACTTGAGCAGCTGTCAGTGGTTTACTGGTGAGCTGGCATGTTGAATGTTTTTAAGCAGCTGTAAACAGGTTTCTATTCCCAGGATCAGTGAGCTCTAGAGACTTCCAGGGATGTGTATATGGGCCAAGCTCCGTGTTTTCTTCCTTGCGTGGTCCTTCTGGGCCACATCTTAGATGAAAATACAGGTCTTTGTAGAGTCTCAGTTGAAAGGTGGGTTTGCTTAATCCTTTCTATGAAAACACTCGCTGCCAGCAACCTCCAGTGCCAGATACAGCAAGGGCAGTGCCCTGTTGGCCACACACGGTTTCTGGGTACAATTCACTTCTCCCTGCTGCCTGGCCAGATCCCCTTCATTGGTTTCTCACATTTCAGAGGTGTCAACAGAGCAGCCAGCAGCTTTGCTGCAGTGCTGGGGCTCTGGGGAAGCTGCACATTTCTGCATAAAGGTGCAAACCTGGAGGCTTTTGTGTTTTCAGGAAATATTGCAAAGAGCTTCTGGAGCTACAGCCATTGCCAGATCCCCACAGGGGGACAGCAGCTGCGAGGCAGAGGGAGGTGAGTGTGGTGACGACTTCTTTCGAGGTGCCCAAACATGACCAGGGCTTTCTGCTGTGGGGAAAACATGGTCACATGAAACTGTGAAAGAGCAGAGAGCTTTCAACAAGAGTGAATATTGTGAAATAAAGCTGTGCCTCTCTTCAGGGTGATGTCTGAGGGGGGGAGTAGGGAAAAAGAGGCTGGTGTTGGATTTGAGGCTAGGTGCTTCTATTCAAGATCTGATGCTGTCCAGTGGAGGGTTTTTGACTTCGTTTCAGGCTGAGCTGAGACAAGTGTAACTGGTTTGGGCTTTGCTTTGGGACCAGGACACCTGAACTTAGTCTGGGGTAGAACAGCAGGCCTGGGATGTTGCTGTTGCTTTGGGCTGCTATTCAAAGATTAAGCAGAGAAGGATATTGACTAAGAGACAATGGGGAGCACAAGCATCTGGGCCCTGTCTTTTCAAGGAGGGGTTCTGTACGATACTGGGGTTTTAACTGGCACGTGGTATCCCTGCAACCAAGCTGTCTTTGCAGTTACAATGTCAGCAGCAGAGGTGGAGAAGGATCTCGTTAATGCCAAAGAGGAGCTGGAGCTAATGGCGAAGAAGGAGAGGGAAAGCAGGGTGAGCTTATGATGAAACCTGTGCTTGATCTCCCTTGCTTACAGGAGACCTTTGGGCTGCCCCTCACTTGAGGTTGTGGACCCCACTGTTGTGAGGATGTCCCCCAGTGAGAGAAATGGGGCAGCAGCTTGCAGGGGGGTGTTGTCTCTCTGAAGTCTCTCATGGGCTTCTCTTCCCTCTGTAGCGGGAGCTCACTGCTCTCCAGTCTGTTGTGGCCACGCAGGAGGAAGAGCTGCAGGTGCAGGCCTCGGATATAGAGTCCCTGACCAGAACCATCCAGATCAAAGAGGACCTCATCAAGGTGAGATACTGCACTGTGAGGGGTCAGTTCCACCTGCAAAGGCTGCAGAGGAGTCTTCTCTTTCCCCACATCCTCAGAGCAGCGTGGCTGGCTGGCTGTGGATGGGACTGCTGCTGGTTTGCCTAAAGCTCTCTGCATTACTTTGGCCAGGGGATAAAGGCCGCAAATCCCCAGAGTGTTGTCAATTGGCTTTTTGCTGCTTGTGTACTGAGCACCCTCCTTTGAGAGCCCTTTAATCAGAGTGCATGGTGTCCCTTCTCAGTCCTTGCTGCAGGCTGTGGTCTGTGCCTAATCCACTCTGGGTGCTCTGGCTTTTTTTTTTTCTCAGGAGACCTGGATCTTTCCAAACGCTTGAAACTTTTGGCAGTTGCATTCCAGGGAGGTTTATGAAGGTCCAGCTGTCCTTGTTATTGATCCCTTCTCCACTGAACTCTCCTGCTGCTTGTTGGTTTTTAGGATCTGCAGATGCAGCTGGTGGATCCTGAAGAAATTCCAGCCGTGGAAAGGCTGACACAAGAAGTGCTGATGCTTCGGGAGAAGGTGGCCATTGCAGAGTCACGAGGACAGGAGGCTACTGGAAACAGAAGGCAGCAGGTAGTGTGCCATGTGGGGCAGGCTTGGATGTGTTTATATTTCTGCTGGTGCTCAGTTGTGAGGCTTTGTTTTCAGCCTCTTAATGTGCCAAGATGTGCTTGTTCTTGGAAGCTGGCTGTGTGTGATGGAGAGGATTGGTTCCCTTTAGCACTTGTCCAAAGGGCAGAGTCTTCTGGGAGTCCACGGATGACATGGATCAATTTGGACACAAGCAAGAGAGGAAGGGGGAAGCCCCATTTTCTCAGGGATGGCCAGATGTCTCCTTTGAGTTCTGTCTCTTTCTTAAGTGCTACATGTTGTCTCTTCTCTCCAACCAGTTGCTACTGATGCTGGAAGGGCTGGTGGCTGAGAGGAATCGGTTAAATGAGGCTCTCCAGGCAGAGAGGCAGCTCTATGGCAGCCTGGTGAAGTTTCACACACACCCAGACAGGTAAGTGAGGCTCTGTGCTGCCCCTCACTGTCAGGACAGGCACGGGTGGTCCATTGGGGCAATCCCTGAATAGTGATTGTTCTGCAAGTCTGAGAGCCTTCGATGGGGAAACAGGGAGCTGAGGCAAAAGATCAGCCAAATGTTTCTTTGGGAGTCGAAGTTTTAGGCTTTTTCCCTTGAAGAGGCTGCGGTGGCCAGCTTTAAATGCTCCCTAAACTCCCCCCATTGCCATGGGATTTTAATCTCTCTTCCCTGACTTATCCCTTCCCAGCTCAGTTTCCCACCCACACTTGGCCACCTTTCAGAGACTGCTGTCAAATTCCCAACCAGCTGTTGGGCTGATAAGGATCTATCTAGGTGCTTATCCAGGCGGTTGTCTGTCCCCTGCAGTAATCCCATGCCCTTCACGAGGCTGCAGCCTCTGGGATATTTGAGCTACCTGATAGCAAGAGAGCACATAAGTGGAGTGCTTGTGTTAGCACTGAAGAACAGCTGTGACTCTGAGTCCCCTACCGTGGGCTGGAGCCTTTTTTGGGGGTGGCTGCCCTCTGGGGAGGTTGGAGGTGAGGCGGGAGGTGGCTGAGCTGCCTGGAGGGGCCAGTTTGGTGTGTGCTTGCTGCAGCCTGTCTAACCCTCTTCCATTCTGTGCGGCGTGTCCGCTCAGCGCTGCGAGAGACCACGCTCTGCAGGTGGAGCTGGAAGGGGTCCACGAGCTCCGGGGACAGCTGGAAGAAGCTCTTGGAAGAAGCTTGGAGTGTTTGAGCAGGCTGGAGACACAGGGCGCCATAGGAGGTGGGGAACAGGAGCGTGTGAGAGTCCTACCCCAGCATGCCTTCTGAGCACTGGCGCTCACCCACCTGCCACGGAAACGGTTCACTAACCGAGCGAGCCTGTCTCACTGACTCTGGGAGGGTTGCTTTGGTTCTTAGTAATGGTACAGTAGAACTGGTGCAGGGCTTTTTTTGTTTTATTTTTGAGCTGCTTCGGAAACGGCGATCAGTGCAATCCACCCGTGTCTCGTGTATGTTCCTGTCTGACCTACCCTGGTGGCCACTGATGTATTTGCACATTCAAATCATTCCATTTTAGTTGATTTCCCTCTATCTCCCTTCTCCTCCCAACCCCATGGGCCAAATAAAGATTCCCTATCTCTGAAGAAAACACTAAATGTTTTCTATCATCTCCCAAGTGCATGAGTGTGAATTTTTGTATTCCCTTACCAGTTTTCTTGACCCAGTGACAACCACCTCTTGGGTTGATGGTGGTTGGCCCAAAGGGAGACAGTGTATATGGAAAAATGGGTTCCAGAGACAAAGAATGCAAGACCTGGTGACGCTTGCCTGGGCCTCTTACACAAGACTTGAGTGTAGAACCAGTGATTCAGTTTATGCTTAAACCAAATCCTACTCCAGTACTGATGATTTTACTGAATGGGTTTTTTTTTCTTAATTGTCTCAGCCTAGCTTGTGAGTCTTCAAGGGAGAATTTCCTCCTCTTTCTGACAGATGGTTTGGTGTGACGGAGACAGGGTCTGGGCTGGGTCTGCTCTCTCACTGATACATCCACATCTTGTTTGCAGGCTCCATGCACCCCTTGGGCTATTGGACAGGACCCAATTCCTGCGTTGCTGGGGGCTGTCTCACTCGGCACCACTGCATATCTTTTCCAGGGTCTCTTTCAGCAACTCCAGGAGTGTGAGGGCTGACATGGGAGCTGAAAAACAGCAGCAGCAGCAGCTTCCCAATGATCAGTGCTTCCCACACGTAGCAGGCTATGGATCTCTTGTCCCATAATCTCTTCCCAAAGTGGCAGGAGCAGATTTTGCACCTCTGAGCACATGTTTCTGCTTGCTGGGGAGGCTGAACTGGGAGCAGGTGGAGTAGAAAAGCTCCATCTTGCTGTGACTGCTCTGCTCCATGTCTGCTTGTGACTGCTTCACAGGGCACCAACTGTCCTGTGCCTTGTGCCCATTCTGAGAGCTTTTCTTCCCTGTCTCACGTGGGGCTGGGATGCAGCACAGCTCTCCCTTTGCACACAGCAGGTTGGGACTGCCCCTCTGGGTCGGCACTCAGCTGCGTGGTGACCTCAGTGGTTCCCATGTGGCCAGAAGGGACACAGCTGGAGGCTGCTGGGCAGCTCTGGGTTTGGTTAGCTTTTCCTTTCTTCTGTTTCATCTCATTCCCTTCCTCTCACTTCTCTGTGTAGCACCATCTCCTCTTTATCCTTCTGCTTCTCACTTTGTAGGAGCCTTTGTGTCCCTGTGCTTACCTTCCCACCTTCCCTCCTCCATCCTGGCACTGATGCCCAGCTGGCCCCCAGCCTGAAAGCACGCTGTGTCAGCAATTCTTTGTGCTGTCTTGTAGTTCTTTGTGGAGGTGTCTCCTTCCTCTTTCACCTCTCCTGTACACCTTGCTTCTCTTCCCTTGTTCCCAGCCGTGTGAAGGCTCCCATGCAGTCAGTGCACCTGGGTGTCCTGTGCTTGTGGGCCATACGGAGTTTGCAAGCCGTGTAACTAATTCTCTGTGCCTTCAGGCTGGGTTGAAAGACAGAGAAGTCTGTGGAAAAGTAGTGCTGGGGTTGCATCTCTTGTCTCCTGTGCTGATGGCACACAGAGAGCTGAGCAGCCTGGTGTGTTCCTGCTGCCATGGAGGGTTCAAGCACTTGGTGAACAGCAGCGTGAGCACAGTTGCCCTGCGTGCACATTTCTTTGCTCCCCCAGTACCAGATTCCTCTTCTTCACCTGGGTTTGGTTGGTTTGTCCTTGAGATTTGTGCTCCCTTTTTCTCTCTGGTCCTGGAGTGCTGGAGCTGTGTGGAGCTGTGGGTGAGGGTGAGAAGTGGGATGCTGGGCCCTGGCATGAGAGCTGCTCTCGTGTGCCCAGAGCAGCTGTGCCGGCTGTGTGCCACCCTGCTGTGCTCCTTCAGCCACGGTCACCCACCTTGAGAAAGCCATGTGGCCCTCAGCCCCCCAGCAAAGCCTGCAGCTGATGGGCTGCATCCTCTTACCCTTCAGGCCCTGCAGGCACTGAACTATCGCCCTGCATGGTTTGGCACCTGGCTGAGGGTTTTTGCAACCTCGTGGCAGTTGCTTGTCGTGAGCGTGTCTCTTGAGTGTGTCACCATTGCTGTGGACGGTGCGCTGTGCAAACGCCTGCCCTGCTGCAGGGCGTGCTCCTGGCTGGTCCTTGGCTATTCCTCCTGACAGCCATGTGCTTCCCTGCTGGCTTCCCCTTCACCAGCGATGCTTGGCATCTCTCCTGCCAGGATTTCTCTGTTATCCCCTGCTCTGTGTTCAGCCTTGCCCTGGAGCTCCAGACCTAGTGGTGATGGATTTGGCCCCAGGCAAAGCAGCTGCCTCCCCTTCAGTGCAAAGGCAGCTATGAGACCTGGCCCTGCACAGCCCCAGGGGAAAGTTCTGGGCCCTGTCCAAGCACCCATCTCCCTGGGGAAAAGAGGTATTGGGGGTACACCCATGTCCCGGCTGCCTAGCCAGGGTTTGCAAGCCCTCACCCAGGGTTTTGCATCAAGGGCCCAGGAGCAGAGCTGTGTGCAAGCAGAAAAGCGCAACCCCAGCTCAGCCCAAGGCTCCCAGGCACTGCAGTATGGGACACAAGTGTCCCTTTACCTCTGCAAATCAGTGCAGGGCTTGCCAAGAACCCAAGGCCATGCCTGACACCAGGGCTTGGGCAACGTGGGGAGGGGGCTGATAGTGCCCCCCAAGCTACCCCAGCCCAGTAGTTGTGTTGCACACCCCCCAGTACCGGGTTGGGGCAGTGCCAAGAAGGCTCCCTGACCAAACTCATGCTGCTGCTGCTGGTTGTCTTGTGAGGTGGCTGTAGGGTGGGTGGTGTGTGTGCACATTTGTCAGGACAGTGAGCACAGGGTGGTGAGAAGGCAGAGATGTGGATGGGGCAGATACCACTGCTGGGGTGCTGGCTCTGGGGCTGTCCCCTCCCTAAATGATGGGCCAGCACAGGATGCTGGGTTGGAGCTCCAGCATGCAGAGAGGGGATGGAAGGGCACAGGGACAGTAAGGAAACCTCATTCCTGCTGGGAGTCCCCCAGCACCAGGTGTGTATGAAGCAGCACATGCCCCGGGGCTGTCCACAGTGCCCATGGGCATCACCAGGGAGGAGAGGGCAGAGGCAGTGCTGCCAGTGCCACTCCTTTGAGTGCCTTGTTGTGCTGTACTGTCCCCTAGGTCAGGCTGCAGGCACAGATGCCAACGTTGCCAGCACCAACTTCACCGACAGCACAAAGGAGGAGACAACTCGTGGCGTGGCACCCCAGCAGGTGAGTCAGGGCAGCGCGACACTGGGAACAGGGGTGGCAGAATTGGGCACGGCACCACTGCCAAACTGTGTCCTAGCCCCTTTGGAAACGCCCCCATTACCTTCTGTCTTTGTCCCTCTAGAGCAGCCCCCGGGCCCTGAAAGAAAGAGGGGGCACCGAAAGGAGAGCAGCACCCACCGTGCCAGAGCAGGAGCTGCGAGCTGAAGAGGAGCTGCGGGAGCTGAAGGCACAGCTGGAGGAAGCCGGCTTCTCCTCTGTCTCCCACATCAGGCAAGAACTCTGTGGCTCTGGAGCCAGTGGGTGGCAGTGGCTGCAGGGGACACCCTGCATCCCAGCCACTGCCTGCCCTTCACAGTGCCTTATGCCCCCAGGAAGGCGATGCTGAGCCTTTGCCTGGAAAATGCAGAGCTGAAGGAGCGGATGGGTGAAGCCACGTCGCTGCTGGAGGGCGGGGAGCAGGAGGAGGCTGGGCTGGGCAGCCCCCTGGCCCCTGAGGCCCGCAGGCTGCAGCGGAAGAGCCGCAGTTCCCTTGGGGACCGCCCGGTCGGAGGCAGTGGGGATGGCCAGGGGGTCCCAGCAGAGAGGGGAACTGTGCCCACCAAACGCCCAGCACTGGAAGCACGATCCCAGGATGACATGCCCAAGAGACCCTGCCCTGGAAGCCTGGGTGGAGGGGATGGGAGCCATGTAAGTGCACGTGGGACCAGAACGGAGATGAAGACAGAGATGGGGATGAGGGTGGAAACAGGGGGCTGATAGCCCGTCTCCCATCTGGCAGGTGGAGGGCACTGTTCCCGGTGGGGGCTGGCCAGGGCTGGGCACAGAGCTGCGTTCCCAGGTGGCACAGGGCCAAAGGCAGTGCCAGGAGCTGCAGGACAAGCTCGCCGCCTCAGAGGCCACAGTGCGAGCACAAGCCGAGCAGCTGGAGAAGTACCACGTCCTGCTCCGTGAGTGAAAACCCCGGGTGGGACAGGGAGCCTGTGCCGAGCCTGGCGTGCCCTGTGCGCTGTGCTGTGCGTGGGGCAGGTGCCCAGGGAGAACCCTGAGCTGAATGGGCTGCCCAGCAGGTGAACCTCACACCCAGCAGCTCAGCAAGCAAGTGCAGGTGGACTTCCAGGACCTGGGCTATGAGACATGCGGGCGAAGTGAGACCGAGGCTGACCGGGATGAGACCACCAGCCCTGGTAAGGAGAGCCAGGGTTCCAGGGATCCCTATGCTTTGCCTGCCTGGCATAGAGAAATGACACACTGTGCCCTCTGCAGAGTGTGAGGAGCCAGATGTATTCAGCGAGCTCAGCCTGGGTGAGGAGCTGGGGTCCCCATGCCAGCTAGGGATGCCCAGAGCAGGCAAGACTGCCCAGAAGGTCATGGCCCTGGAGGATGTGGGGGCCCTGCACCAGCACATCCAGGACCTCAAGGCACAGCTGCTCAATGCCAACAAGGTGATCCAGAGCCTGCAGCGCCGTGCTCGCTCCATCTCCGTCACCAGCGGCTACACCTCAGGTGCCGAGCGGCCTCTACCAGGTCCCAAGGCCTTGGCCTCCCCAGCCCACAGCCTCACTGACGAGGATGAGGGCTGGCAGTCGGATGGCCACGGCACCCTCTGCCCGCCCTCCCTGCGGGCGCACCGCGACCTGCAGAGCCTGGTGCACCGTGTCGCCCTCCTGGAGGCACAGCTGCCCTCAGCCAAGCCCGGAGGGGCTTTGCCCAAGGAGCTGCAATCTGCCACTTGGCCGGGGTATGGTCCTGGGGACTGGGACTGGGTGGGGGGCTATGGGAGTCCGCAGGAATTTCCCAGGGGTGGTGGCTTCCTGTTGCATGTTTTCCCTGCAGCCGGGTTCCTGGGGTGTTTGCATGGTGGGGTAGAGCCCCAGCAGCGGAGAGTGCACAGACTCTCTCCATGGCACCCCATTCCTGCTGTGCTCTCACAGAGTCTGACTGCCCTGCCAACGCCCTGCTTTCCCATCTCCCTCCCAGGAAGTACAACTCGCTGATCCAGGCGCAGGCTCGGGAGCTCTCCCACCTGCGGCAGATGCTGCGGGAGGGCCGGGGCGTGAGCCGCAGCCTGGCCCAGCACCTGCGGGACGCCCTGCGGTCCTTCGAGGACATTCTCCGCGGCACTGACATCGACTACTACCTGGGCCAGGGTTTTCGGGAGCAGCTGGCCCAGGGCAGGCAGCTGGCTGAAAGGCTCAGTGACAAGCTGGGCACCAGTAAGTAGCTTTAGGGGGGCCAGCGGGGATGGGTGTTGTAGGTGCACACAGGGTGAGGAAGGGGTGCTTTGATGGGTGAAGGGCTGTAGCCACCCAGACTTCTTTGCCCTGGGCTGTGCTGTCCTGCTGTGGCTCTGTTTGGGGACAAGTGTCCTTGGGTATGGGGACACTGACTGGCTCTTCTCTGTCTTGGTTTTTCAGAAGAACGGCAAGATGGGGAGGATAAAACTAGTCATGAACTCCTGGCACTGAGGTACCTGTTCCCAGGGAGGGCTCATGGGACCTGATTGGTGTGGGGCATCCTGGGGTCTATCACTGCTCTTGGGGTGGGGGCCCCAGGATGCCCTCAGTGTCTCTGCTTCAGGTACATGTCCTGGGGTTATGTCTGAGCTTGGAGAGCCCTATGGGCACTCCATGTCTCTGAGCAGCCTTGCATCACGAGTGGGATGTGCCATGTGGGGTGTCATGTAGGAAAGAGCTGTCGGATGGAGGTCACCCTGACCTGCCAGCCCAGGTGACAGGCTACCTCTGCAGGCTCAGCCGGAAGCTCCAGGAGAAGGAGAAGGTGATTGAGAGCCTGGAAGTGAAGCTGCAGGAGCGCTCTGAGTCCCCAGGTAGCAGCTGCCCACCCTCCGAGTCATCCCACTCTGCCACCAGCTCCTCCTTCACGTCTGAGGGGCTGGAGCCCTGCTCTGATGGGGATGCAGCCAGCGAGTGCAGTCAGTGCCATGAGGAGCCTGCCCAACTCACAGGTACTGCAGGGTAACCAGGGTCCACAACCACCTCTGGACATGCAGACTCAGCTGCTCGGGGTGTGCCAGGGTCCCCAGTGCCCCCAGGAAGAAGGGATCTCTGCTAGGCTGAGCCAGAGCCACGCTAACATCTCTCTCTCCTGTCTCTAGGCCATCACTTGGACTCCTTGTCCAAATCTGTTAGTGCCCCCTTGCCTGCACTGGCCCCTGGGCTGTCCCCTTTCTTGTCTGCGGGGCCCCCCCTTCCCACGGCCCCACCGTTCCTGGGCTGCTGTGGGACCTCTGTCTGCTCCCTGGCTGAGGCACAACAGGAACTGCAGGTGCTCCAGAGGCAACTGGGAGAAAGTGAGCACGTTTGCTGCCTCTGGCTTGGGTTTGGTCCTGCCTGCCCTGCATGCTGCGCTGTACCTCATCCCCTCCCATCCCCTCTGACCTGACTGTCCTGCCCTGGCCCTTCTGCTTCCTGGGGCTATCGCTTTGAGATTGGATCCTATCTCTCTGGCTGGCGGATAATGGGGACACGTAGCTCTCGTGCAGAGGGGTCTTGGTGGGTGGAATGGACACAGCTGGAGGCAGTATTAGGCCGTGGTGTGGAGACTTGGGTGTCCCAGGGCCTCTGGGAAAGGGCTGGTTTAGCTAGTTGTTGTGTAGGAGTGGGGCTGAGCCCTTCCACCTTGTGTCACATAATCAGCAAGCTCTGGGAGAAACTCTGCTGTTCAGCAGGAATGGGTTTGATCGGGGTGGGAGGTCAGGTGATGGGGGATCATCATGTGGTGACAGTGGGCTGCACTGTTGGGCAGAGCGAGAAGGGGGCAAAAAGCACATGATGGGAGTGTGTTGCTCCATTTTTCCTCCCTGCTCATTGTCCTTCTCCTCCCTGCTTTCCCCTGTGTGTGCAGGTGTGGCACTGCCCGTGGCACCAGCAAAGCCCACAGTCCCACTGGGTCCCTTTGGAGAGGGCAGCAAAGCCCCGGCATCGTTCTGCCAACATGGTGCACTGCAGGGCCTGGCCGAGCTCCCCGGGGCCACCTCAACCCGTGTCCTCTGGGACATACCCCCACCCGGCCAGACACCTTACGGGGCCCTGCCGTCGGAGTGCACCTCCAGCCAGAAGCTAACAGGTACAGCCCGTGTTGGAGAGCACAGAGGCATCCTACCTGCATGGGGGGGAGCCGGGAGGAGATCCGGCACCAGAATGATGGTGGGACATGACTCTGGCATGGGGCAGGATAGGGGAGTTGGCTTGGGGGAGGTCGCACTGCCATTCCTGCCCTGAGCCCTTCTCCTTGGCTGTGGCAGGGGCAGACCTGCTGGAGGAGCACTTGGTGGAGATCCGCAGCCTGCGCCAGCGCCTCGAGGAGTCCATCTGCACCAACGACCGGCTCCGGGAGCAGCTGGAGCGCCGCCTGGCCTCCACCAGCAAGGCCAGCGGTACGGGGCTGCACTGGGCCAGGGCTGCCGGGGTCCCAGGCTCTGCACACCCTGTTGCACAGGAAGGGTGCTCACTCCATGTACAATGGGGCACTGGGGAGAGCGACTCAGCACTGGTCCCCTCTGCAGGATTGCCCAGTGATGTCTATGCCCAGACACCGGAGCTGGGGCTGCAGCTGAGTGGGGAGAACCAGGCTCTGCGTGAGGAAAACAGGACCATGCGGCTCCAGCGTGACCACCTCTCCCAAGGTAGGGCTGGGCCACCAGAATCCTGGGTCTCAGTCCCAGAGGGCTGAGTGGGGTGGCGGTGACACTTCCGTGGTCTCTGTCGGCAGAGCTGGTGCGAGTGCAGAAGGCACTCCTGTCTGCCTGCTCCCGGGCACGGGAGGCTGAAGCGGAGCTGGGCCAGAGGCGTGGGAAGCAGCGGAGGCTGGCAGAAGAGCTCGCTGAGTGCCAAGAGACTGTCCGGCAGCTCCGGGACGAGCGGCTCTCTCTGCAGGAGGACAACAACAGGTAAGGCTTGGGGCATTGTGACCCTGGTGGGCACAGGACTGGGTGGCATGGCTGGCATCAGACCCACATGTCAACTCTCTGCAGGCTGCAGCACTCAGTGACACTCCTGCAGCAGCAGAGTGAGGAGCAGCGCCTGCTCCTGCAGACCCTGCGTGCGGAGCTGCACGTCTACGAGAGCCTCCCTGTCCCCTCTGCTGAGACACGAGCAGGTATGAGACCCGTGCCCAACCCCCTCAGCCCCTGGTCTTGGGGTGCCTGGCCCCCCTGCAACCCTTGGGTGGTTCTAAACACCTCTCCCGTTGTGGCAGCAGGTGGGATGTGGTGGCCCTGCTGGCAGGCAGAGAGGGAGGGCAGGACCCCAGCAGGCCCTGGCACAGAGCCACAGACGTACACAGGGGCTCAGATGCTTCTTGTTCTAGGCTGCTTCCCATCTCCTCCAGTGCGGGATGTTGGCACAAACTCAGCAGCTCCCCTCTTCTCCCCGCTGCCCTCTGGCACGTCCGTGGTCCAGCGGATGGACGGTGGGTACCAGAGCCTGACCACACACTGGTCTTAGGAGCTGCTGAGACCTAACAAACTCATGGCAGCACTCTTGCTGGGCAAGACTGGAGAGCTCAGGGCAGAGCTAAGCCCCTGGGATGGGATGAGGAGGACCACAAGGGGAGCAGGCAGGGTTCCTCATCTATCCCTGCTTGTCCCACAGAGCCACGAGGGACAGACCCGCTGGTGAGGAAGAACGAGGGACTGATGGGGGCTCACGTCGTCGGCCGCCTGGACACGTATCAAGCCCTGGAGCAGCACATCGTGGAGGGGAAGGCCCTGGCCCGTGAGCTGATGTGTCTCACGCGCCCAGCGCTTGGGCTGCCCAACTGCCTGCTCGTGGGAAAGGAGGTAACGTGTGGGCAGGAGGGGGCTGGCAACACCCAGGGGCCAGACCCTTTGTGCACCATGTGTGACATAGCTCCCGAGCCCAGAATCAGCCCCGAGGCCTGCAGGGCTGGCAGAAGGCAGGGAGCCTCCAGCCTGGGGGCTGCTGCGGGCACTGCCCTGCCACGTTGGGCTGGGCGGGGCGAGTCTCCAAGTGCAGCGGGATGTGGGTGCCCCAGCAGCACCTGCTCCTGCACCCTTCTCCCACAGGCCCTGGGATGGGCAGGGACAGGGCAGGGGCACCTGTGGGGCAGTGCCAGCACCCTGCATGGCATCCTGGAAGAGTGTGTGTCTCTCCTCACTGCTTTCTGGAGCGCTGTGCTGCCCGTCAACCTCACCCAGCACCAGGGCAAGGTGAGCAGAGGCTGGGGGCTGGCAGGGCGGTGGGGCTGGGTGCTCACTGCTCTTGACACTCCTCTGCTCTGTGTGCTCCCAGGAGCAGGCGCTACAGGGTGAGATTGCAGCGCTGCGGGCCCAGCTCTCCGAGAGGGAGGATGCCCTGCAGAGCACAGCCAAGCGCCTGCGCAGCACAGCACAGCTCAAGGACAGCATGGAGCACTTCATCGTCAGCCAGCGTACGTGGCGCCGATGGCATGGCCAAGCTGGCCTGGTCCCCAAGTACCTGGGGTGCTTCCACAGCACAGGAACCTCTCTGACACCATCTCTGTCTCTCCCCTGCAGTGACCAGGACCCACAACGTGCTGCGCAAGGCCAGGACGAACCTGGAGGTGAGTTTGCCCTGGCAGCCAGCGTGGGATAGGGATGGGTGTCTCTGCCCTAGTGAGCCCTGATGGCCTGGGGATGGGCACAGGTGACACACACCCTGTGGTGGCTGACAGGGAATGCTGAGGGCCAGCTGGGTGCAGTAGTGTGTTGGGGGGGGCACACATTTTTGTTGTCTATCTGCAGCCTGTGTGTCCATGTCCCCAGGGCACAGCATCTCTCCCTCTTACTGCTATGTGTGGTCTCTTGCCAGGTGAAGGCCCAGCAGGCCCTGCCTGTTGCTTGAGCCCCAGGCAGGGCAGGGAGCGATGGCCCGGCCTGGAACAGCCCGCTGGCTGATGACTCGTGCCATGCCAGAGGGCTGGAGCAGACTCTGTCCCTGCTACCTGGAGGGCTGGGGTGGACAGGGGTCTGGGGTGTGCTACACTATTAGTGGGTTTGGGCTGCTGTGGTGGTCACATGCCCTTCACCAGCCTTTGCTTGCCATTGCAGCAGCAGCTGCCAGCTTGGGCTTTGCCTGCCCCGTGTTTCAGTGCTTGACCCCTTCCACACTTGGTGTTCAGTGGGATGACAGAGCCCTCTGCACTGAGCACCCCTTGCCCTGGGAGCTGGTCCCACCTGTAACCCTGCTGAGTACCCATCCCTGCTCATGGATGTATGTATATGTATATAGCCAGAGATATCAGAACTGCATTTTGGGGGCTTCCTGGGCATGCTGGGGCCCCAGCGTGGGAGGAAGATGTAAGAAATGCCATATTCTGTTCAGTGGCTGAAGAGTCCCCAATAAAAGTTACCTTTGGGTTGTGGTGTTTCTGGCATGCCCATCTCTGCAGCAGTGCTGCCCCTCCCCGACCTCCCGGCAGCACAGGGTGCCAAAGGTACCAGCTGGCCCCAAGGGGGTGGCTCTGTGCCCCACCCCAGCACCCCTAGGGCAGCTCTGTGCCCCACTGGGTGCTGCCTTTCCTCCTCTCGCTGTTTCAGAGCCCCCCTCCAACACCAGGCAAGCAGCACCGAGAACAATAAATACTGTAATAAATAGAGAAATCCCTGTCCCATGGCACTGCTGTGGCAGCAGGCGGTGCAGCCGGGGTCCTGGGGTGCCTGCCCGGCTCTGCTCTCCCCAGGCCCCTTCAGCGTGGGCATGTGCCGGTGCCCCTCTGGCTGTGATGAAGTCAGCCCTGTCCCATAGAAGCACTGAGTGCTGGGGACAGAGCAGTCAGTCCTTGATGGTGCTGTCCCAGCGGCAGGTAAGCGTGGCTGTGTCCAGTTGTACCTTCCACCCTGCTGGCTCGACCTGGCAGAGGGCTGGGGCTCCAGAGCTGAGAGCCCTCCTCAAAGCTGGGGGACAGCCCCACAGCCAGGGCTGTGGGACAGAGGACAGGTAGCAGGCTGGAGTGTCACAGAGTCCCTCGTGATCAAGGTGGCCTTTGGGAACTCAAGACCAAGACAGCAGAGCAACCTTCAGCAGGTAGGACACATTCCTGGAAGCCTGGGCTGGGTGCAGTGCTAGCATCACCTTGAGGCCTGTGCAGGCTGGAGAAGACAGGCAGGGCGAAGCCCTTCCCGTGTTGGGCGTGAGAAAAGGCTGTTCTGGTGAGCAGCAAAGTGGTCCCAGAGACTCACAGAAGCCTAGGGAAGCTGCAGGTGGGCAGAAACCAAGGGCTAAATCAAACCACGCCAGTAGGATGAGACAGCGTCACAGGCCCCAGCGGCCCTGGGCTCATTGCCAGTGCCTGTGTCCCTGCCAGGTTTGAGGCTGGAGCCAGCGGCCAGTTCTCACACAGTCCCGTGGCCCAGTGTGTGCAGACAAAGCGGCGTTTCGTGTCCTGCGTGGGGGGTGGGCGAGGCCCTGGCTCAGATGGGCTTGTACAGCAGCGTGGTGACGTACTTCTTCTTGTAGCGGTGCGTGGCACTGAGCACCATCACGCCGTCCTGCGAGAGGCACAGCGTCAGCGGGGGCACCGCGGCACTCCCGGGACAGCCCTTGGGAACAGGGCTCGGGGGCTCAGGGAGCTGCCCCAGCCCATCCCCGCTGTCCCGAGTCTCACAGCCTGTGAGACACATCCAATACACAACAGGGCAGAGGATCTGGTATGGGGCTGCTCAGCTCCACCACGGTGCAGGTAGGCAGCTGAAAGGAGTTTTAGGGAAGCCACAACCTCCGCCCCTGCATGTGCCACACTTCAGCGGGCAGCCATGCTGCCCTTACGTGGGTGCTCTGGTCCCATCTCCACCCCCCAGCTGTCCAGGTTCTGCTCCCTGCAGGTGCTGCAGGCTCCCAGAAGCACAGCAGCTCCCATTCCCTCACTCAGCAGCCAAGTGGGACCCGTGCTTACCTTGATGGACAGCGCGTAGAGGTGATTGAGCATGACATGGTTGGGTTCAGGCAGCAGTGCTGGGTCACACTAGGAGGAGAGAAGTGTCACAAGGGAACAGCAGAGCCCTGATCTCCCAGCCCTAGCCAGCACAGGGAGCTGCTGTCTCAGGCAGCTTGAGTTTGCTGGTGTCTCTGGCTGTTCTGAATAGGAACAGAGCTCAGCTAAGCAGCAGGAGGCCAAATCAGTGTGGCTAATGTGAAAAGTGATGCTTTTCCTAGGAAACGCCAAGGGCCAGGCCCCAGCCGAGGGGAGATCAGGCTCCCTGCAGACAGGACTCCCCTTCCGCCCCCAGTGCGGCTCTCTTTGTGGGCACTATGCTGGTACACACCGAGATATTGGTGTCCTTGTTCAGGATGACCTGGAGGAGGTGAGGCGGGAGGATGGGTGGGGATTTGAAGCGCTCCTCGGGCCGGTATACGTACATCTCTTGGCCGTAAGGTCCAGGTGGTGAGCTTGATAAGTCTGGAGAGAAGAGAAAGGAGGAGACATGAAATAGGTAAAGCAGGATGGAAGAGCATAGAACAGTATCGCAGAAACTGAGAAGGGCCCAGCAGGATCTTTCAGGCACAAATATCTTCCACAAGCCATGGCCAGGTATCTATCCTTTAGCAACAGTTAAGCCTTTTCACAGCAGAAAAACCAGCCAGGTAAGCTCTGGGCATTTCCAAGCAGGGCTGTAAGCTGGTCCATGCACTGACACAGCACAAGCACCCTGTCGTACCCACCACAAGAGCCCTGCACATGTTCTTGGCACAGCCAGGTCCCTCTCCCACAGGAAGCAGTTGGCTTGCCCCAGGGCTGTACCCTTGGCAGCAGGGACACAGAGATCAGTTTGCCTGCATGCTCTTTGTACTGCAGGACTGCCTGATGAGGGGGTCCAGGAAAAGCAAATGGGAACTCTAGACTGAGCAGCTGCTCCACGCATGGGAGGGACCACAGGAGCTTGTGGTCACTGAAAGCTGGACTGGCTGCACCTCCCAGCTATATCTGATCTGATAATTTTGGAACAGCCAGCACCCAGAAGGGCTCCATCTCTCTGAGCTGCTGCTGCCTACTGGCTTCTCTCCAGCAAAGTGCCTCTTGCCCAGGCTGGGAAAGGACATGGAGCTGAGCTGTATCTGAGATGGGGTTGTACCAGGGACCAACACACGACTGAGCTGCCTGCCAGCATTACACACCGAGCCAGCACTGCCAGAGCCTGCGTGGTAACCTAACCTGCTGCTGTAACACAAGCAGAGAGGGAGGTCTGCAATGTGCTACCACCAGTACAAATTACCTTGGCATGAAAACCAAGAGCAGCTGCTGAAAATAACCTGGATCCTGCTCTCACCTAGCTTGTACCCTGGATCAGATGACTTACAGTTGCTCAGACAGAAAGGGCTGATGTTCCCACCGTTCACCAGTCCAAAACGGCTCCCTCAGCTGGCTCTGCTCCAGTGCTAGCACAGAACAAGTTACAACAGCACAGCCCCTCCAGAGAGACGAGGCCCCAGCCATGGGCTGCTGAGGACACGGTGCCAAACACTACTCATCCTGAATGCAGGCCCACATCTCTGCCCAGGGGGGTCTGTTCACCCCAGAGCAGCAAGTCTCAAAGCAGAGGAGGTGGAAAACAGCACATGCAAAGCTGTAATGCCACAAAACTCACCCCGACCTGAGGTTTCTGAGCTCTCCAGGGAATCCACCTTCAATGCATCAAACACCTCGAAGTCTGACTTCTTGACGTGGATTAGGTTGTTAATCGTCCCCATCTGGCTGGTGACAACGGGCTGGAGAGAACTGAGGTAAGAATCTTCCTGTGTTCACCTCCAAATGAAGCACACTCAGTGCTTCCCAGATCCTCCCAGCCCAAGCTGTCTTTGATGCACCACTACCTCAGAGCACAGGTGGCTGGTGTCTAGCTCTGGCTGTATGACTGTTTACCCTGGGAGGATTTCCCCTTACTCCTACATCACCTCCTGTTTTCATCCTCCACCCTGTTACATGGGTGTGTTCTCCTTGCCATGCTGCTACCACATGATTCAGTTTGGAGAACCTGCAAGTGAGTGATGACCCCATGGCCAACCTTCCCATGTAGACAAATTGTCAATGGGATTTAAAGGCCTTCTGGCATTTACCTCCCCAATGCTTCCCCATAAAGCATGACTAGGTCCAGAGGAACCAGCCTCTGACAGGACTCAGGGGATGGAGGTGCCCTTTTGTTTTGGCAGATGATCTCCTCTTCTTCCTGTTCCCTCTCTGTTGCAGTTACATCCTGTCTAGTTCCCTGAAGAAGACAAGATCTGCAGGGATAAAGCAACTGAGCATTACCTCAGATGGGTCGTGGACCCACTGGCCATCCACAAAAAATTTGTACTGGTGCTCTCCTTCTGGGAGATCCAGGATAGCAACGAAGTCGTTGTGGCTGTACAGAGAGAAAAGATGTGCAATGGCATTACCCTGTTGATGCTCTGGATGCTGCACTTCCATAGGGCCCCAGGAATCAGCACTGCCCAGCCTCTCTACCCCAACACCTTCGTGCAGGATTAGGCTTGCTCATCGTCAGTGACCTGAGACACGGCCACAACAGGCATGAGCATCCCAAGCACTAGCATGGCTCAAACTCCTGGGAGCCCAGCTGCAAGGAGAGCAGGAGGCAGTGCAGTCATCCAAGCCCAGAGACAGTGGACGTGACAGACACCCTGTGCAAAGGCACGCAGGGGAGGATGCGTAGGCAAAGCTCCTGGCCCTTTGCTGGCACGGCAGGACGAGAGCAAGTGAGGCAGCTCTGTTAGTGAAGTCTGCAATTCCAGAAGAATTGCTAGGAGTCCTACACAGAGCTTCCATGTAAATCACAAACATGCTGCAGAACAGCAGGAACATCATTAGGGCAGAAAGACACCTGAGGGACAACCAACCAACCCCCACTGGCAGCAATACAACTAGGCATGTGGTAAAGCCAAGGGAAGAGCTGGCAGCTTCCAGAGCACTGCTGCATACGTGGGCAGGGCTCTGCTGCCAGGACTGACTCCTGCATGACATACAGCTGGGCAAACACAGTGGCCTATCCTGTCCTGTCCCTCTGTTTCACAACTTCCCACAGTCCCTGCAGGACCATCAGGGAAGAAGCTGACTATGTATTTGTGCTCAGACTCCCAGCTTGGATGAACAGAAAAAGCCAGGTAAGCAAAGGGAACAGCGAACAGCACAGAGAAGGGAAAACATTCCCTGCAATGGAGCAGAAGAGAACACAGAGTGACCTGAAGGACTGGTTACCTCTTGATGAGTGGGATCTTGGTGCTCCAGTTGTTGAAGGATCCAGAGATGAAGACCTCTTTGCCTCCATCGGCCCAGCGGATGACAGTTGGACGAGCCTGTTGGGATGGTTTCACCGACTCCTCTAGATCTGGCTGCCACGACACAAACTCCTTGTCCCCGGGAATCTGAGCAAAGAAAACCAGAGCCTGACTAAGACACGGAGACATTCACTTCCCCCTGGCCTCTACCACCACACCTGCACATCCCAGACAGGAGCACTGCAGAACTCCTCCAGCCTCCCAGCTCCCCACAAACCCCTCGCAAGGCTGGGAGCAGAGCCCCGCACAGACAGTGAGCTGAAGCTCCAGAGCAGAGGCAGGGAAGGGAGTGGCCAGCCCCTACCTTGGAGTCCTGGGAGCTGAAAACGCTCGGGTCATCAGTGCTGCCCACCATGATCTTGTGTGGGTGCTCCTTGGTGGGGTGGGAGGCACCGGAGCCATCCGAGCGGTGGGACTTGGAGCCATGGCGCTCCCCGGACACTCGCTCGCTGGTGGTGTTCCCCATGACAGCTCAGCAGCCCCTGTGAGGGAGAGAGAACGACACTGTACCTGCGCACGTGGGCTCTGGCAGTGAGGAGAGGAGCAAAGGCGCCGTTTCCCAATGCTCTTTGCCAGCGGAGATGGACAGCAATCCTAAAAAGGGCCCCAAGTTCATTCCCACTACCAAGTTTGGGAGCTGAATGCTCAATAAACAAGACAGCTTGAATTAATTATAGCCGTATCCTTAAGAATCGTCACTCTAGTTAAGCTGGTAATTGTTAAGACTCCAAAACCAATACTAATTCACCTGTGTCCCACATCAGCCCTCAGCAGCCAGCAGAGTTGAGGGGCTGATGGGAAAACTAAAGCCAACCTTTACTGGCAAATCATTGCTTGGCGTTAACAGAGCCTCTTTCACAGTCCCCCAGTCGGGCTCTACAGACAAATCCCCTACACCCAGACAGAAAACAGAGAGTGAAAGAAGCAGCTGTTTTACAGCTCCCCACAAGTCTCCAAGAGCTCACAGGCAGGAGAGCAGACTCTTGCGCCTGGCAAAGATGACAGGGAGCATTTAAAGTGTCCGAGTGGAATCGCCCAAGCTGGAGCTTGTCCAAGGACTGGGGCTAATGCTGTGCTGTCTGCAAAAAGCTCAGCTCTCAGCAGCATTCACTTATGATTCACCAGGCAAGCCACCGTGTCAGCTGCAGCACAGCACAGCGAGGAGGTCCGCTTGTTGTGACTGAACCAGCGGCACCACCCCGAGCACGCCGGCATCTGTCAGGCTGTCTGGAGGCACACAATGAGGGAAGGGCAGCCCCAGCCACCTCAGCATCCCCCTGCAGCTGGAGATGGGCCTCCAGCCCCAAACTCACCCAGCTCAGAGAAAGCAAAACAAGACAACTGGCCAAGCCACAAACAACTACACACCTCTTGGGACAAACAACAAAGCCACCGCAAGCTACGTAGGACTCTTCAGGCCTTACCCAGTTCTCAAGAGATGATTGGGGCTCTTGCCTGCTTTTCAGGCTTATTTTGCAGCTTTCAGCTTACCGTGGGCTCTGCGGAACAAGGCAAGGGGACAGCCAGCCTCGCTTCATGTGCTCACTTGCGACATTTGGAGGTTTATTTAGAAGATCAAGTTATATGAAGGGTGCCAGGCAAGGCTGCCAGCCAAAGCCAGGCTTTAGAACATTATGAAGCAATTACTAAAGTATTTCTTAAATCCTGAGGGCTAAAAGGCAGCTCAAGAGGGCAGCTAACCCATACCTCCACCCTTCTCAGTGCGGATCAAGTGTATTTGATGATCCAGGTCAGGGGAGCTGCACCTCTTGCTCTGACATTTTCCCCCTCTGCTCTGAGGAAGCTCAGCCAGCTCCTCACGAAAACTGCCCCTGTGCCACTAACCTGTTGTTGAGCAGTTCCCTCCCCAGTACCTCCACTAAGGATCCCTTACTTCTTATCTACAGGGAAGAAGGCAGGAAAGGTTGAACGTTCTCTTGTACCAGGACAGACTTGAGAGATACACGGAGGTGTTAACAGATGTGAAGCTCCCGTTTCTCTTCTCTAAAAGGGATCCAGTCCCTCTGTCCCTTACAGGTCACACTTTCCAAACACCTCCTGATGCTTATTACAACCAGTGGCTCCTTTCTGGTGTGTGTCATCCGAATCCCCTGCATCGAACACACAGGCACCTTGCTTGTGCTGGGACAGCACCCTGTGGTACGTGGCTCTGCCGAATCAACTTCTGCAGCTCAACCCCGCCTTGCAGCTGCATCCAGACCAGCCCTTGTAGCACGGCACGGCTGTGATGGTGTGACACAGGTACGTCCGAGTCACAGATGGAAGCGCTGCCCCCACCAGAGCCCAAGCAAAGCTCCTGCGGCGTCTGGGCGCATCGGCTCCCAGTCTGGCAGCGAGCCCCTGCCAGCCGCAGCCGCAGCGAGGTGGGTGCCTGCCCGCCCCATCGCAAGGCCCCTCCGGCTCCAGCCAGCCCCACCTGCCCACTCCGCAAATGACAAGCGAAATACACCAATTCCCCGCGGGATCTGTCCCGCTCGCTGCCTCTCCGCCCCGGCCGGTGCCCCGCACCGGGAAGCACCGTGCGGCACCCGAGGGCTCTGTGTGCACACGGACGGAGGTCTCTGCCCAGCATCCCGCCGGGATGGCACCTCCCGGGGCTGGCGTGGCCCGGGGAAGCCCGATCCGCCCGGGCTCTCCCTCCTCCTGAGGTTGCCGTAAGGTTAAGGCGATGAGCTGGGAAAGCGGGGGAGGAAAATCTCCCTCCGAAGCAGGCAGGGCTGGGGCAGTGGCGGGGCTGCCACGGCGGGTTCGGCCACACCACCCGCGGCTCTGCCGTGGCCCACGGGAGGAGCGGGACGCACCGGCAGGGACCGGGCCCTCCCGAGGGGCTGCGAGCCGGGATCTGCACCGGTGCGGGCTCCGGGACACCGCCACACCGAGCGGCCACGCCTCGCCCACCGCCCCCCGCGGCGGCGCCCCGCCAGCCGCCACCCTCACCGACACCCACCCACCCACCCGGGACGCCCCGCCGCCCCCGGCCCCGGCCCGACCCCACCTGCCGCCGCCGCCGCCGCCACCGCCCCGCTCTCCGCCTCCGTCCAAGATGGCGCCACCCCCCGCCGGCCGCTGCGGGGCGCTCTGGCCCGCCCCCGCCCCGCTCCGCGGCCGCGCCCCGCCCCGGACCCGCGGCCCCGCCGCCGGGCACCCGCCATGTTTGCTGAGGGCGGCCCGGCCTGGTGTTGCCGGCGGGCGGGCGGGCGGGCGAGGGGCCGCTCGGCTTCACCCCCGCCGGCCGCCATGTCTGCTGAGGGCAGGGCGGTGCCGCGGACCGGGATGTCTGGGCGGCGGCGGGGAGCAAGCGGGCACGGTGCTGCCCGTGGGCTGGGCAGGCGCCTCAGGATAGACCCCGCAGACTGAGACGGCCAAGCAGCGTGGTCCGTGGTCCCCTCGGCACGGAGACAAGCTTTATTGTCCTTTTCCTGAGGCGCGTTCCCCGTTTCCCCACCACCTCGGTGTGACCTAACGCACAGAGACAGCTTGTGGTGCTGCCGGGCCAGGATTTAGGGGAGGGCGGTGACCCCCGTCCTCAGAGCAGCCCGGGACTTGCGTATCCCTGGCACAGCAGGAAGGCGGGACAGACCGGGCTGCACCTCCAGGGAAGGACTCTCTCCGTGCCCCCGGGCGTGGCGGCACACCTAGCGAGGGGCAACAGGCACAAGCGCAAAGGAAAAGGAGAAGACTGCCGGGACGGCCCGCTGTCTCCTTCACTTTAGGCTAAGGAGAGCGCGAGACGTAGGCGAGGGTGGCCGCAGTCGCGCCGGCGACGCCGAAGAGGACGGCGAGGATGCGGGGCAGGGCGCTGGGGCGGGCCCTGCCCTGCGGCTGCAGGGCTCTGACCACACGCTGCCGCTGGGTCAGGATGGCCTCCCTGGCACCCCACCACGCACCCGGGCCCCGCAGCCGGTACTGGTACGGCGTGCAGGGACCGAAGGCCACCTCCAGAGCCAGCTTGGGGTCCGTGAGGAAGAGGGTGAGCAGGTTGGGCTTGACCCCCAGCTGGCAGGCGAGCTCGTCCATGTAGGGGATGTAGTCCACCTGGATGGTGTGCCGCTGGCTCTTTACGTACCTGTGGGCGGGGAGGAAGGGCAGGCGCGCTTGGCACACGGGCACGGGGGTAAGGGTGGCAGAGGTGATGCTGTGCAGGGTCCTTACCGCTTGGCCATTCGGTCCTTGGTCCGTGTGATCTCAGCCAGCATGTTGGCAAGTGGCGGCAGGTCCTGCAGCCCTGGGGAAGAGGAGGCTGTAGCTGGAGGGAGGGCTGTGCTCCCACGACCGTCTGGATGGCTCAGCCAGGCTTCTGCTTGCACATGTAAGCCTTTGGGGAAGTGCCACCACCTCAAGAGCAAAGTGGGAGGCATGGGCAAAGAAAGTAATGGTTGGAGAGGAAAGGGAGAAGGTGGTTTGCAGGCAACAGGCCCTATTAGTGGCCCCCACAAGAGAGGATCAGTGCAGGACTTGTTGCAAAATACAACACTGGTTTTTGTCCGCATGAAAAAGCAAAAGAACGATAAGAAGGTGAATGTGGGGAGGCAGCATGTGAGGGTATGCCACCAACTGAACACCTCATTCTTGGTGTGGCTAGGGAAACCTGGCTGCATACCCCCAAAATGCCTGACTTACCCTTGAAAACTTGCGTGGCCCAGCGACATTGCAGCTCAGAGATGGGCATGATGGCACCCAGGGGCTGGATGAGGCCAATGAAAGCCAGCGTTGGCTTCTCCAGGTCAGGGGGGAACATGAATTTGTAGAGAGGGATCTGGTTCTCCACCACCTTCACACAGCCCTCAAGGAAAGGGAAGGAGAAGCTGTACCCCGTGGCGAAGACCACGGCGTCAATGTCTTCCCTGGTGCCATCCTCAAAGACGGCAGACGTCTCTGTGAACTCCTGGATGTTTGGCTTCACCCGCACCCTGCCCGAAATGATGCGGTTGGGCAGGTCGTCGTTGATGGTTGGGTGCTGGTCAAAGATTCTGGAAGGCAGGGACAGACTTTGTATGGGCTTGGGCAGTGGGATGGGCAGCAGGATGGGCATTGCTAGGACAGGTACCCAGAGTGCTGCCGGGGTGCTCACCTGTGCTGGGGCTTTAGGCCATAGAGTGTGTGGTCAAAGCGGGCGTTCATCTTCCTCTCCATGAAAGAACTGGTGATATTTTGAGGCAGCAGGCTTAGGAGAAGCTGCTTGAAGCGGCTGAGGTTGCTGAAGTCAAAGGGGTACCCGTTGTCCGCCACCCGGTGTAGCACCCAGGTCCCACGCTTGGTGCTGAGGAAAACCTGGGAGAAAGGAGAAGAGAGGTGGCAGCATGGCAGCATCCTGAGACCAGGCTGGACCACTGCCATTCTCCGGGGACAGGGATGCCAGCACAGCTGCTGGGACCACAGTAGACACCACCACCGAGAGGGGACGTGGTGCTCGTGGCCGGGTGCTGAAGGGAGGGGAGTCTGCAGGGGGTGGTGGGGGGGATGATCGGTGCTTTCCCAGATCGGGGTCTGAATAATAAGCACCCCATCCCTGTTGGCTCTCCCAGCAGACCTGTTTGGCTGTGTGGCTCAGCTCCACTGCGATATCGACGCCTGAATTCCCCGTGCCAACCACGACTACCCGCTTTTCCGAAAAGGGCTGTGGGCTCTTGTAGTCCCGGCTGTGCAGGTACTGACCCTCAAACTTTTTCAGCCCTGGAAGAGAGAGGGAAGCCATGCTGGGCTGGGATGTGGGGCAGGAGGGTGGCTGCCCCCTGATCAGATTGGTGGTGTATTTTGGGAACAGGCTGGGACCAGCCCTGGGGTAGTGCTCAGAAAGGCATCTCCAGCACTGGAGTTTCTCAGTGTGGCCCTGAGAATCCTACTCTGGCTTTGGGGCTAGCATAACACGGAGCAGGGCTTGGGCTGGATACTTTTGTACTTCCGTACCAAAATCCTTCTGTGGTTCCTGTCTGGTGCCACGTACTGAGGGTAGAGGAGCATCTGGGGTTTTTGTCATATCATCAGACACTGGTGATGGTGTCCTACAGCCTGTTCCCCAGCCAAAGAGGGTTTCCACAGCTGAAAGCCGTCCAGGCATTTTTGTCTGGCACCCAAAGGAGAAGGCCAACATGAGTGCTGAACTCTTAGGCTTGGTGAGGAGCTGGAGAGCCCAGCATGTGCTTGGCCAGCAGTGTGGAGAGGGAACCTGTCTCTGGTGGGAGAGGTACACTGGCGGCGGTGACATCTGCCAGCAGGACGCTTTGGGTGCTCATGTGAACCCATCTGGTGTGTTAAAACTTTAGAGGCATTTTTGGTAGCACCCAGATCAGGATGGAGGCTGAGCTGGAGAGGAGGGTGGTCCCAGGGGTGTCAAGGACCAGGCGAGCAGCCTGTGGGGCAGTACCTGGGAAGGTGTTCAGTGGGAGATGCGCATCAGTGTGGTGCCCGCTGCACACCAGCACGGCGTCGAAGACAGCCGCCTCCTGCTTCCCCTCGCTCTCCGTCACCACCTC
>JAWMRA010000005.1:30227154-30240601 GCA_035584735.1 Pseudotriccus pelzelni | reverse complement strand
GGCCCCGCGGCGGCCATGGGGTGCCTGCAGAGCGTGGCCTGCAAGGCGCGGGTGCGCCGGGAGCAGATCGTGGTGTCGGACGTGTCGGCCACCATCGAGCCGGCGGCCACGGCCATCGAGGAGAGCTCTCCGGTGGTGCTGCGGTACCGCACGCCCTACTTCCGCGCCTCCGCACGCGTGCTCATGCCGCCCATCGCCCGCCGCCACACCTGGGTGGTGGGCTGGATCCAGGCCTGCAACCACATGGAGTTCTACAACACCTACAGCGACCTCGGCGTGTGAGCACGGGGGGCGCGGGGGGGCCGGGGCCGGGCACAGCAGCAGAGTGGGGGCACCGGTCTTGGGCACGCCGTGGGCACCCCGGCACACAGGGCACCCCGGCTCGCCTGCGGGCACCGTGTGCTGGCCCCCTGACGCCATGAGTGGTACCGTGGCACCGGCTGCTGCCACCCCAGAGTCCGTGTGGTGCCCCTCAGGCACTTGGAGCTGCCCCCCTACCCCGCCTCTGCATCCACAGCCACACACGGGCGCCACCATCACGCCGGCGCCCTCTCCGAGCACCGCCCGTGACCCCACAATTCTTGCTCCTCGTGTGCCACGGCGTCTCCCGCACCATCCCAGTGGCCTGGAGTTCGCCCGCCCGGGGGCTTTGTGGCCGCTGTCTCCCCCCGAATACCGTTTCCCCTCTGGGTCCGGGTTGTGAGTGCGGGTAATTGCCCCCTTGGCTTGTGTTAGAAGCGGGAAGCGTTGCGGTGCTTGGCAGAAGTGGCTGCTTAGAAAACAGCTTTTCTCAAGGCTGAGTGTGTGGTGACCTGAGGGGACACCAAGGGGCAAAACTGTTGGCTCTGTCGGTACGTCCTCTTGCCTTTGGAGAGGCGTGATGTGTGTTTGAAGCCAGAGCTCCTGGCCCGTAATTGCCATGTGGGGATTGCCTTGCTGTAGCCACAGGTGTTGGTAATGAGTATGTCAGCGAAGATTTGGGCTGGAATTCCCTCCCCCTTCCCAGCCATATTGCCGGGATTTTACTGCACCAGTAGCAGGCATAATTGTGGGATTTAATTGTTGTGTGTGTCCCTGTGCAGGTGCCTGTATTTACAGGCATAAAAATTGCAGACTTATTGTGGGGCCGGGGAGGTGGCAGCTGATGGGCTGTGCCGGCGCAGTGGTCATGGTGCTGCAGCTGGTGGATGAGGAAGGCTGTTTTCCGGCACAGGAGCTGATTAAGGGGAGAGTGACCCCAGAGAGACTCGGCAATGGGTTTTGACCCAGTCAGTTTTATTGCAGATTAATTAAAATAACACTGTGTTGGCCGAGCAAAGGCTTCAGCTGGATGTGTGAGTCTCAGCAAAGGAACCAAGGCTGAATTTGTTCTTCGTGTTGGTCCTGAGAGCTTGCTACAGGCAGGGAGAGGGTCCCCATGCTGCTGGCTTTGCCATCCCTCACCAAGTGCCGTTGGTGCCATTTTCCCTGCTAACCTGGCCTTTCTCTTCCCATTTATTTAGGTCAAGCTGGGAGCTGCCCGACCTGCGAGAAGGAAGAGTAAAAGCCATCAGCGATTCGGATGGTGTGAGCTACCCCTGGTATGGAAACACCACAGAAACCGTGACCCTGGTCGGGCCCACGAACAAGATCTCCAGGTTCTCGGTGAGCATGAATGACAATTTCTACCCCAGCGTGACGTGGGCTGTCCCCGTGAGCAACAGTAACGTGCCGCTGCTGACCAGGATTAAGAGGGACCAGAGCTTTACCACGTGGCTGGTGGCCATGAACACCACCACCAAGGAAAAGATCATCCTGCAGACTATAAAGTGGAGGATGCGAGTGGACATTGAGGTTGATCCCATGCAGCTGCTGGGGCAGCGGGCACGGCTGGTGGGAAGGACTCAGCAGGAGCAGCCCCGGATCCTCAGCAGGATGGAGCCCATCCCACCAAACGCACTAGTGAAGCCCAACGCCAACGACGCCCAAGTCCTCATGTGGAGACCCAAGCGAGGGCAGCCTATAGTCGTGATACCTCCCAAGTAGAGCAGTGCCAGGCACGCACGTGAGGACCTGGGTGCTCTCAGCCTGCTGCAAACGAACAGGGTTTCTGAGCCAAAGCAGACCCCTTGGGTTCTCCTGCCTTTGTCGTTGTGGTTGGAAACGTGGCTCCTCCTGAGTCAGAAATAGAGCCTGGCTGGCACGAGGGCACAGAAGAGGGTGTACCCAGCTGGAGGATTTCCCAGGAAGTGGAATCAAGTGGTTGCAGGGGCTTGTGGCTGGCACAGAGGCTTTTCTGACCTAAACGACTCGTCTTTCCTTGTAGGGCAGTGCAAGAAGCCATGGGTGTGATTGAACCGTGCCCGTGGCGAATGCTGCTTTCCACCCAGCTGGAGATAGAAGTGGAGACCGTGCCTGCTGGATGCGAAGGGCTCCTGCAGTGCCCCGTCCTGCTGGGGCGCCGGTGTCCCCATGGTGTCCATACCTATGCATTTCAGATTGGTGATCAACCCCTTGTCCTGCCTGCTGAGGCTGGGTGGGAGGGCCCGGGAGTGGGGTGGGAACAGGCAGTGCCAGGGTGTTGAGCCAGAGCCCGGCACTGGCTGGTGCCCGCGGCCAGGAGGGGTTTTCTGGAGCCGAGGGGAAGCGGGACGTGTTTTGCATGCATCTGGGTGTGTTTGGAGTAGTTGTGAGTGTAGGAGATGCCATAGCTCTTTTCCGTCTTGGAGTGAGATCTAAGGGCAGGTTAGATGTCCTTTTGTTTTAAGGTGCACTAAGTCTTTGCAGTTCCTCAACCTCCCCTCCCCGGTCCCACTGACCCGTCTGTTACGGAAGCAAAACCGATTCTCAGCAGAGTGAGAAATGGGAAGCGGTGCCCGTTCACCTGGCCCAGGTGCTCACTGACTGTGTGTGTGTGTATGTAGGGTACCCAAACCAGCTTGGAGGTACCCTGGGACCCACTTGCTTTACTGCAGACCCAAGTCCCTTGCTAGAAGTTGGGTGCTTGCTCATTTTCCATGCAAATGCTGGCTCACGTGGAGACCCTCCCTGTCATCAGCCGCCCGTGGAGCAGGCTGGCCACTGGCAGGGACACCAGTGGAGGGGATGGCACGCCTTGTGGTATCTCCCCAGGCTCTCCTTTCCGTGGGGGGAAGGCAGGGGTGTAAGTGGAGGCTGTGCAGCGCAGGCCTAGTTCTGCCTGGGAAGGAGGAGGTGAATGTGCTGCCTGAGGGCTGCCTCCTGGTGCTACAGGTGCTTTGGGGCAACGAGGGATGTTTATTGCCTTTCTCCTTGCCCCTCGCTGCCTGGACATCTGGCATTGGCTGGTCCATGGGGCAGCACGGTGCTGTGGGATGCATCTGACCATTCCCAGGATCTCAGCCTGGAGTTGCAGCAGAGGCATAAGTCACGGCTGTACTGCTGTTGCTCCTGGTACCGCACAACTCCTGGGCAGGCAGTTACAGCTTTTGCTGCTTTTTCTGCTCTCTCTGTCCTGGCATGAGCCCTGCGGCTCCTCCGGCTCACACCGCTACCTTCAACATCACGGGAGGTTTGTGCTTCTCTGGGGATGCAGGTGGTTCCTGCTGGGAGGGTCCCATCTGCTGTCCCGCTGCCAGGAGAGCCTGGGGATGATGGCTGTGTGACACTTCCATGCAAAGCCTTTCCTGAGGTGTTAGCAGTGCTGCCCCCAGCCTGGTACTGGGACGCCCAGCCTGGTACTGGGATGCCCAGCCCAGCACTGCTCATCTCCCTGTGGCGTGCCTGCACATCCCCACGGCATCGCTCCCGCAAAGCTTCGGCTGCATCTCCTGCTTTTCCAGGGCGGGATGTGCACCCCTGGGCCCCGCCAGCAAAGGGGCTCCCCAGGCATCTTAGACCAAAAATCCCTGTGAAATCCCCGTGCTATTTATTATCCTCAGTAGTACTTGCTGCTGGTTCAATCCTGTATTTATTGTTTCCTTTGGGAGTGCTGCATTCTGACGCCTTGACGCACACTTCCCTGTGCCGGGGCCCGCGGTCCTGCTGCTCCCGCCCGGCCTCGCGGCGGATTGGGAACCTGCTGCTTTCGGTGCCTATGTTGGGGTTTTGTGGGGGGCTACAAGCCTTGCTGTGGGAAAGCTTTGGAGGGAGAGGGGGCTCTGAGCTTTGGCTTGCTGTGTTTTCTGGAGCAGGACTTCCACAGGGAGCTTGCTGGCATGGGAGGATGTCCTGCTCCTCTGAGACTCTGCCTGTGGTTTTGTCCTGGTGCAGGACTGACGGCAGCTTTCGCCGTGACTGATGTTTTGTTTCCCAAAGTGTGTGTGGAGAGGGGTTAGAAACTTGAAATACAATTTTCCTTAAGGATTTGAAGAGGAGGGATAGGTACCTTTTGGTTTGAAGTAAGGCAGGTGTATGCTTTTGACCCAGGGGACAGCAACGCCTCTGGCAGCATCAGAGCTAAAAAGCCAGAGGAAGGAGTTCCCCAGTAAATGGGTAGCCCCAAGATGGGCTTCCTACTGGGAGAGGATGCTGCATCCAGAGAGGCTGTGCGAGCCACCTCCCCAAAACTCGCGGGGAAGGGCCGGGGCTGCGTGCTGGCTGTCAGCTCATGGAGCTGCTGTGGCACTGCCGTAGTTCCAGTTGTCTGGGAGAGTTGGGATGCAGATGCAGAGATGCTGTTGAATTTATTTGCATCTTTTGGGCTGTACTGGCTGGCCAGAGCCATGGCACATTGTCTGCAGCTGAATTCAGCAGTGGCTGAATTTCTGTCCATGAATGTCTGCAACGTCCCCAGGGAGGTGCTTGGTGCCAGTGTCAGGCTCGGTGCCTCTCTGTAGTCGTGTGCCTGAGCTCCCAGGGCTGCCCCAGCCTGCAGGCAGGTGCTGGCTGAGCCCCGGGGCCGTGCCTCTGTTCACCTCTCCAGGCTTCTGCCAGGTTTGCGTGCCTGCTCCTTCTCTGACGGCTGGATTTGATGCACTTAACTCAGTTTGATGCGTGGGTTGTCTTCGTGGGCATTTCTTCATCAAAAAAAAGGAGGGGGGAAAAAAAGTTTGCAAAAATTGTTTGCAAAAAAATTTGGCAAACAACGTTTGCAGGAACGTGCAGGCATTTTGCATGCTGGTAAAAGGTGCGTGCTCACACTTGGGTGGAGGTGCTGGGTGAGCGGTGGAGCCCTGAAGTGTGGGGCTCAGACGAAGGGGAGGGAGGTGGTGGGTGGGAGCTCCCATGTGTGAGTCCGGGTTTGGCTCACGTCCTTGTGGCTGGACGAGCACCCGGACCCCTGGGCTTGTGTTCGACCACCCCATGGGATGCCTTCCCTGCACCCCCCTTTGGCACCAGCACCCCATTATCTCAGGGAAGGGCAGGTCATGGAAATGCCCACCCTCACGCTCCCACTGCCCTGAGCCTCGGGGTGCCCCTTCCCTTCCTTCGTGTCCTCGGGTCATTTATTTATTTATTTATTTATTTAGCTATTTATTTATTTAAGTTATTTATTGGTATTTATTGACAACTGGAAGTTGGGGGGTGGGTGTCATTTTTGCTGCACAGTGGGGGCAGCTGGGTCTCCCCCCACCCAGCCCCCTGCATTTTGGGGTGCTGCCACATGTTCGGGAGCACTGCTGGGGGGGATGTTTGCGGGCCTCGCGCTCCCGTTCCCTTTTGGAGCCGAGAGGGGGAGAAAGGAAGAGGAATCACATTGGTGCCTGCAGGGAGGGCACCCGGTGCTTGTCCCCTTCCTGCAGAAGCTCGGAGCGCCCGCGCTCCCTCCCGTGCCCGTCCATATCTGTTGACCTGGCCTCCCGGCGGTTCTCTGTTCGGCTCCCGCTGGATTTGCTGTTGCCAGTTCCCGGAGACGGTGAGAAGAGCCGGGACATATGAATGTCACTATGGAGGAAAGACCAAACCAGGTATTCTGCTGCCGCGTGGGGAAAATCGGACTGAGAGGAAAGCTGGTTTTGCAGAGTGCCTTAAACACAAACGACTTTACCGAGTCTTGGACTGGTAAATTACTTTACTTGGCTTGGACTTCTGTCTCTGGATGTCATTACCAACTCGAACAAATGTTGCATTTCACTTCTCTGGGATTAAAAGAAAACCACTGGAGCTGTACTGGAACCAAACCCTGTGTTTGCTTGAGTCCATCTGGCTGGTTTGTAGCTCTGGGGCCACAGCAGCACCAGGGAGTGGGCAGGAATTCCTGGGTTTTCAGTCATCAGTCCCTGCTTGCCTTATAAGTGGCACCAGTGGCTGCCCCCTGCCGGCTTTAAGGCCTTGGGCCCTGCGACAGGATTTGTTCCCCCTTGTCCCTACTTGCAGGTGGATTGTCTGGTGTCTCAGAGAGGTTGTGCTGGCCCTGCAGTGCCCCTTCTCTAGGGTTGCTCGGGACGGGCTGTTTGCACAAAGCGTGCCATGGGGCTGCATCCTCAAGCTTCCAGAAAATGGGGCAGCTGGTTGGAAAGCTCAGGGAGGGGGCAGACATCCTTTCTTCCTGTAGGAAACCAGATCAAGGCGAGGGCTGGGTGCTGAGGGAACAGCAAGAAACCCAGGAATTTGCGCAGCCCAGCCGTGGGGAACTAGGGAAGCTGCCAAGTTTGATAAAGCTGAAAAACTGCACAGAAAAGAGATGTTTCCCCTCTGAAATTGCAGATTCCCCCTCCCACTTCATGCAGAGTGGAAGAGCGAGAACAAAAGTCAGCTCAGAGACCAGCTGTTTCTATCTTCTAGTAAAAATAATACACAGGAATAATACAGTTTCATATCCAAGGTTCATTTAAAGGCCACTTGGGGAAATACACCAATATTCACTCCATAGTTCCTGAAGGCAATTAATATATCTTTTTTTTGGGGGGTAATGAAAGAGGGTTGTGGATGCTGCTGCAGGATTAGGATCCACACGATGCTGGAGGGTATCTCATTGCATCCAGCGTGTTGCTTACCACGAGCATCAACCCTGCTCTTCCCCGTGTGCTGGGTAGTTATGTTTGTGCCCCCCAAGCCAGTTGATTTCCTTAGAGCTGCTCATTTTAAGTGTTGCTGGTTGTGCAGTTGGGCACTGAGGGATGCTGGCAGCCAGCCTGTGAGCTATTCGGTGAGCAGGTTTCTTTCCTAGTGTTATATTAAAACATCGCTCATCTCTTGACAAATCCCTGAGATGTAGGTGAGGGAGAGCAGGCAGGAGTTTGCATGGTTTGTGCCACGCTCTGGGAAGAAGAGTAGGATCCCCCCCCAAGTACTAAGAGCAGGCCAGGCTGAGGCATGTTCCCTGAGCATTTATCTCCTTCCCCCTGCCAAGACTCTGCTGTGAAGAGGGGGAGCACAGCTGCCTTGGGTCAGACCCTGTGCCCTGGGACAACCTCTTTCCAAAATGCCTTCCTTACAGAGCAAGAACAAGGGAAGCCTGTGCTGCTGCCACCCACCCAGGAGCGTGGGCACCCATCCCAGCTGCACGGCCACAGCAAACAAAGTAAACTCTGCAGGATGCCGTGGGGCCCGGCAGAGACAGACAAGGGACACTGCAGGTAGTACTGAAGGTCAGTTTTATTTGCTTGATTCCCTCTTCCATAAAACCCGAAAACAGTCAACCTCCAGCAAGAGATGAGAAAGCAGTAAGAAGTGAGAGATCTGGCTCTGCAGCTCCTCCCTTACTCATGGGACCAAAGGTGTTAACGTGTTAGTGACAGCTGCTTCCAAAGGCACGCAGCAGTTTGGAGCCCCCAGAGCTGCCTGTCCCAGCAGGACACCCCTCTGGGGCCTGGCTGCTGACACCACACTTCTCACCATGCCTCTGGAAAAAGCTTGGCTGGTGCCAAACAGGAGAGACTCCACAGCACGAGCCCTGGACCCCTCACTGGTCTGCTCACCTTCTTTGTGGGGCTGATTCAAGGCAAGAAAACACACAGAGGTTTGGTTTTGAGGGCAAGTGGGGGATGGAAGGGACGGGGAGGATTTTGTACTGTGGTGCAACATCAGTGTGATGGTACAAGAGTGCTTGATCGTGTGGTGTCAGAGGGGCAGGAGCTGGGCACGGGGAAGGCTCCAGGGGCGTGCAGCCCGGCGGGATGGACAGACGGACAGACCTCACTCTGGTTGCGGGGTGTAACGCAGGTAATTCTTGCCTGACGGGAGGTCCTTCGTGAAGACTCCTTTGGGAAAGAGCTTCTTGGCTTCCTCGTCAGGTAAGGTGGGCACGACCATGACACTGTCACCGGGCTGGGGAGCAAATGGGAACTGTGAGAGCAGCAGAGGAGCTGGCAGGCTCGGGGTGCAGGTGGCACTGCCCCCCTGGAGCACTCGGCCCCAGCGCCCCAGGCACGTCCTGTGCAGCTCCGCCTGGAGCTGGCAGGAGGGAGTGAGTGGGAGCTACACCAGGGGACATGGGTGATGTCCAAAGGGAGAGCTGTGCCATCTGCCAGCCCTGCCAAGGGGACCCCACAGCCCAGCTCTTCCCCAAAGCACTCCCATGGGAACAGGGAGTAAGAAGAGGGGAATTTGGGCATCTCTGTGATGCAGGAGGGAGCACAGCTTGCCCAAGTCTGCTCATCCATTCCTATTGCTTAAGCTGGCTCCCCCTTGGTGTTCCAAGCCCTGTGTAAAGGAGTGCTTCCCTGGGAGAGGGGCTGGTGGGTAAGCTGGCACAAACCACTGGGAGCTTAGGCTGCAAAAGATGGGAGTTTTCAGAGGAAGGGCTGCCTCCACCTGCCGCTTTCCCCACCCCATGGGCCTCCCACATTTCCTGGCTGTGAGCTTTGCTCCCCTCCTCACCTTCCAGTCCACAGGAGTAGCAACTTTCTTATAGGCTGTCAGCTGGAGGGAGTCCACCACTCTCAGGATCTCGTCAAAGTTTCTCCCGGTGGTGGCTGGGTACAGGATGGAGAGTTTCAGCTTCTTATCCGGACCAAAAATGAATACCTGAGCACAGGGAGACAAAGTCAGGGGTTGGGCAGATGTTTGACTGCTCTGCTGTTCCTTCCTTTCCTGGGAGGTGGCCTGCTTGATCACAATTATTGGGACAAGGGAAATGCCATGGTGGGGATCTCCTAGAGAACAAGTGATGCCCAGGGAACACATTTTTGCTCTGGGAAGTCTTGTTTCCAATGCCAGCTTGTTTTGCTACCTGAAATCTTTCCTCCCCTTGACCTGAGCCCTTCTAAGGCAAGCACAGGAGGGGAGAGGGGAAGTCCAGCAGATCAAGGACTGACAAAATACAGGTTAGGACAGGCACAACCAGGATGAGCAGACCAGCGCTGCGCCTCCTCTTCCTCATGGTTCTAGACCAGGAAAGTCAGCCCAGCTCCCGAAGACGGCCATGTCCATCCAGGTAAGCTGCCCCCATTTTCAAGCACAGCCCCACGGACACAGGGCAGGCAGAGAAGGCAGAGGTGCTGCGGGGCCGGGCACTCACCACGCGGGCAGTCAGGGGCATGCCATCCTTGTCCCGCTCATCCGGGTCCAGCATGCCCAGCTGGACAGCCAGCTCCCGGTTCTTGTCAGCGATGATGGGGAAGGGCAGTTTCTCCGCGGGCTGTTCCCCGTTGTAGGCGTTGATGTCCTGCAGAGACAAAACCATCGGCACGCTCACGCTCCTGGCTGTGGGCACCAGACACAAACACGTGCAGCAGCTGCTCCGCAGGAGCTCGGGGAGATTTAACCACCTTTCCCTGAGAACAGGAGTCCCTCTTCCAACCCTCTCCCGGTGCATGATCTAGCATTGCTGACACATGTGTTGGTGCCACACCTAAACTGAGCTGTGCATTTAAGGAAGTTTCTCTAGCAGCAGAGCAAACCAGCAACTCTGCAGCTAACAAAGGTCAAGTGTCCAACACTTCGTAGGTCTTGTGCAAGGGACCAGCTCCATTCAGTGAGTCACTCCCAACTTACTTAACTAAAGGCTCTTGAAAACAAGAGTGGATGTGTGAGTGCAGGTGCTTGGACACTGCACGCTCCTTTCTGAACCACACCTGGGATAGAAGAGAAAACCATTCCCTTCAACAGCCTGGCAGCCTCTTGTGACCATGAGGTTTATGAGGTTACTCCCTGTGCTAGCCCAAACTTGACCGGCTTCACAGGGAAACTGTATTTTGAGCATCTCCAAATCTGGTCTGGACTCAGCCAAAGCATTCAGGTTATCCCTGGAGTTTGCAGTAGCACCTTCACAGGTCATACTGAGCCTCAGCAGTGCTGGGAGGAGCCTGCTCGAGGCAGCACAAGCGGAGTAGCTGCCAGCATCAAAGCAAGTTTAACTCAAGGCTTCTGCCCCAGAACAGAGCAGCCTGTTCCTTCCATCCTCTTCATGCTACATGGGGACAGAACTAACTCCAGCACCCACATGAGAGGCTGTAACCCTGACCTGGCTGCTCAGGATGCTGCAAGCAGGTCAAGTGCTGCACACGTGACAAGATGTTTCCTTTCCAACTTTTCTCTCCGCTCATTTTGTCCCCAGGCCTTTCTGAGTCAGCACTGCGCTGCCAAAAGGGGCCCTTTATCTCAGATGGGCTGTGGTCAGGACTGCCTTGGAAGGAAGGAAGGAAGGGAGGAATCTCTTCTCCTGCCAGACCTGCCTTGTCAGAGCAGAGCAGGAAAGGGAAGCAAGACTGGAGAGTTCAGGTGAGGTAAAATGCTGCTGAAATGCCCCACAGAGGCACGGGAGGCTGAGGATGGAGGGCAGTAAATGAAATGTACCCACCCCCTCTCTCTTCAGAGCAGGGGCTGGACGATAAAGAGAGCTTCTGTGAAGTAATTGCAGTTTCTAGGTGCCAATCTAACATTTAATGAAGACTTCATTGCTTTTGTTAATACAGCCAGCTTCTGCCAAGGCCTGGTACCTCTGTTAAGTTTTGGGTTTTTTTTCCCCATGGCTGGGCAGGAGAATCTTTGAGGCACTGTCCCTGGTCTCAGACCTGCAGCAGGCCCTACCACCTGCCTTTCTAGTTCAGCTCCTTAGTTTTCCATATTATCTGAAGTTCTACTCTGCAGGCAGGTTTGTTCCCCTCTGCACCTTTTCTTGTTCCACTGCAGACTGTGAGATGGGTGATTTTAAACACAGGCTCGATGGAAGACTCCAGTCTGCTATGGATTTGTCCTCACCAATTGGATCTTTCACTCTGGAGGACTTTCACAGGTTTCTTTTTGAGAGGTGCTGAGCTGCCACTTCCAAACCTCTGTCTCCAAGGCTTCTCCCAGCTTGACAGAAAGCTCACCACAGCTTGGGTCACTGCCCTCTGCCTTTCTCTGTGGTTGTCCTGGAAGGTTTTCTTACTCTGCCTCCCATCAAACATCAAGAAGCTGTTTGGCAACCTCTCCTGGGTTTACCTGAGGTGGTGCTGAATAATTCCATACCATCAGGAAAGTCAGCTTGTTGTTCATGTCTTTTCTAGATCCCCTGCAGGCCCTGGAGGGAGCTCAGCACTTCCCTCCCTTGACACAACTTACTGCCTCCTCCTGTCTCCCTGCAGGAAAGAGTCTGCCCTTCATGAAGCTAATTAATTGGAAAGCTTCTTGGACTTTGTAGAAGTCAGCAATACATTACTTCAAATGGATTTAGCCAATCAGGAGATGAGACTCCCTTGCGAAAGCACAACCCAAACTTTCTATTATATTTAATGAGATGTTATTTGCTAATTTGGCTGCTGGTTTCAGGCAGTTTGAGCAGGACAGAAATCTCATTTACTGGTGTGGGATTTGTACACTGGTTTTTCCAGGCCCTTCTGAGGCTCGACGGGACGCTGGCCATGAACCACTCAGGTACGAAGGTCAATTTAAGCAATAAGGAAATTAGGTAATTTGTAACACCAGTCCGTCATGAAACAATGTCTGAGTGTGGAAGTTTCTCACCTTTTACTCATTGCATGCACGTCTCACCCCTGGAAAAAGTGTGAGAACATTCCCAGTTTTAAGAGCTAAGAAAGTGGAGGGATTTTTACACTGTGACCTGTCTGAAGTACTCATTTTACAGCCTAAGCACCTCTGAGCCCTGGAATCGTTCTCCCTGGCAGCACACCATTGCTGAGGTTTTTCATGAAGAGGGACAAAACCTTCCTGCTCTGAGTTTTAGTAGCTCCAAGCCTGTGCGGTGTTCTGTGTGGACGTCTCCTCTGGCCTTTGGAGCAAGGCAGCAGTGCCAGCTCCCACTGCACTCCCCCCAGCCCTGTACCTTGCACCAGGAGAGGTGGTCCTGGACGCTGTCGATGGAGAGCGCGATCATCTTCACGTTGCGCTTGCTGAACTCGTCCGCCAGCTTGGCCGCCCGGCCCAGCTCTGTGGTGCAGACGGGGGTGAAGTCCCGTGGGTGGGAAAAGAGGATGCCCCATCTGGAAGGAGAGAGCAGGAGTTGGTGTTAGGGTGAGATGTCGGTTTGGTTTGTGCCACAGACAAAGACCCGCACAGGCTGGATGGCACGGAGACCAATGCAGGAACAGCCCGTCTCTGTAGTGAGTGGAAACCCTGCCCTGGGAACTCTGCCTTCCCTATCGCTAGAAGCTTTCGTGAGATAAGCTCTGCTCATCATGCTCTGAGAAACTCACTGCACCCTGCTCCTCTCCTCCCAGGATCCCACAGAGGGTGCTGGAAGAGCTCATGGTTCTGGGGGCTCACTGCCCCCAGTGTTTCATTGAATACAGCCACACACCGCAGCAGCTGGGGAATGCCCTGTCTTAGAGATTCGGGAATGGCACTGGAAGGTTCAAGTGATGCACCTATAACTCTGCCAGAGCCATAGATCACCAGGAAGTTACGGGGCAGCCACCCTGCCACTGGTGCCACGAGTCTGTCTACACAGTAAGTACACTCCTTGAATAAATAGCAGCAAACAACCAAGGCGAAGCTGTTCAAGAGCGGTGCCACGTGGGTGACCAGACTGGAACAGCCAGTCTTGGAAGCTCAGAGGGTTCCTTTTTCCCCCATTTACCCAAGTTCACAATGCCGACAAGGAGAAGACTCAAACGCTGATTCAAGCCTGCCAAGCGTTGCCAGGCGCGAGTCCCAAACATTCCGTGCCCGTGTCAAAAATGGAGCAACAGCTTTTGCGGGACACGGTGCCGGACGGCGGCACGTGGCTCTCCAGGCCGGGCTCAAGCAGGAGCAGAGCCCTTTGGCGCTGCCGCACCGCACACCCGGGATGTATGAGCCGATCTCTGGGACCGGCCTCCGCTAAGCGCTGCTCTGGCAAGCCCGGCTTTGCCTGCCGCGGGCTCTGCTGTTTTCCGAGCGGCTCCGCGCTCCCGTCCGGGGCTGGGCTCGCCCCGTGGCCGCGCATCCCGCAGGAGGGCCCGGGGGCTCTGCCTGCCCCGCAGGAGCCCGTGTGCGCCTCGCCCCGCCGGGACACCCACCGCCAGCTCCCGGGGCCGGGGATGCGGCTCCGCCGGAGAAAAACGCCCAGGTTTTCGGAACAAGCCCGCGGAACTGTGCCGCCCCGCGCCGGGCACACGCACACGGGATTCCGCACGGGGAATTCACCCATCTAGAAGGAACCCCCGAGCCGCGCGGGGCTCCC
>JAWMRA010000005.1:30168958-30226108 GCA_035584735.1 Pseudotriccus pelzelni | reverse complement strand
AGGGGGATGATCACTGCCCTGTGCCTGTGGCCACGCTGTGGCAGGTACAAGTACAGCTCAGGTGCCCGTGCCCCCCCCGGCCCCAGGCCCGCCCCGGGTGGGCGGGGGCCCCCCCCCCCCCCCCCCCCCCCCTGCCCGCTCCCCGTCCCGCCGCCTCCCCGGCGCTCACGAGTCTCCCAGGAAGTCGTGGAAGCGGATGCGGCCCTGCGTGGTGTCCGCCTCGAAGTCGGGCGCCTCGTCGCCCAGCAGCAGCCCCGGCATCGCCCCGCGTCCCTCCGACCGCCGCCGCCGGGGCCGCCACTGCGCCTGCGCGCGGCCTCCGCCCCCCGCCCCGCCCCGCCCGGCCGCGTGACGGCCCCCGTGTGGCGGCGGCCATGGCGACCTACGTGAGCGAGCTGGAGGCGGCCAAGAAGAGCCTGTGCGAGGCGCTGGGCGAGAACGTGAAGCAGTGAGTGCCCCCCCTCCTCACCCCCCGGCAAGCGGGGACGGGTTGCGGGGATGCTGCGGCGACGGGCCCCGCCGGGCTGGGTCGCACCTGTGCGCTGCGCGGCCCGCCCGGCCCCTGCGGGCCGTGAGGAACCTCAGCGCTCGCGGGGCTGGGGACAGCGCCTCTCCTGCCGGGCCTCGGCCTTCCCCGGGAGGTGCTTAAGGAATGGCGCTCGTTGCCGCGCTCTGGTTGGCGCGGTGGGTGTTCGCTCGCAGGTTGGAGCGGGTGATCTTTTCCAGAGCAGCTGATGGCGTGATTCCCCGCTCTTCCACAGGTACTGGGCCAACCTGAAGCTCTGGTTCAAGCAGAAGATCAGCAAGGAGGAGTTTGACCTGGAAGCGCGCAGGCTCCTCACGCAGGATAACGGTGAGAAGCCTCCTGGTGCTTGTTTCCCTGCCGGGCCCGGGGGAGGCCTGGCATCTCCCTGCGGCACGATGCTTCCCGAACAGGGAAAGTGCTGGGAGGGGAGTAGGAATGGCCAGGGCTCCGGCAGCGGTGGCGTTAAAAAGCTGGAGGTGCCCTGGCACTGACAGGCAATTTGGCCTTGTGTAAATATAGAATTAATCATAGAATTAACCGGGTTGGAAGAGACCTCCGAGATCATCAAGTCCAACCCTTGATCCAACCCATGAAATATGGTGAGAACGTAAAAAGAAAAAGGTGTTCCACCAACTAAAAAGCCACTTTTTTCTGTCACTGTGGAGTCCCAGTCCTTTCCATACTTTCCCTTTGTTTGGGACTGAACTGGTGGTGTGGCTGAAGTGCGGGAGGGAATCCCAGATTCACCTAGGTGAGTCTGCAGCTGGCAGGTCCTCCCTGCCGTTTAGGGGTGGCAGGTGGGAGTGCTGGTGGGTGAGATTCCTTCATCCTCGCCTCTGTACAGGTCTGCAGGCGTTGGGTGGGCATTGCTGAAGTCATTGTAGGAGCGTACTGGCTTCCACATTCATGATCCCTGCAGGGAAGGGTACAAGTGTAGGATGCTCAGACTCCAGAGAAGATCCTGTAACCTCTGATCCTGCCTGTTAAGTTCGCCTTCACTTTTTCTAGTGCATAATTACTCTTGCTTCAGTAACTCACTGCAAGGAAGTTGCCTTTTTTCTAGAACTTATTTGACTTGAGCTTCCTGGGGCTGGATCTTCCTGGTGGATTTTCCAGCGAAACCAACAGCCCTGCAGCCAGGAGTCTGCATTGCAGGAGGGACAGCTGCTCCTCCTCTGACTGGCTGAATGCACCAGATGTTTCATGCAGTGTGCTGTAGCCCTGGGTTTGAGCGTGTGAAACACTGAGAAGCCACTCAATTGTTGCCGTGCTGTGTGTGGTATCAGTAGCGTTTTTGTCGGTGTCCTGGTAGCAGATTCCGGGTCCAGCAGAAAATAAAAAATGTCAAAACCACTTTTTGTGTTGAAAGTTGTGCCGCTGTAGCACTGTGGGGAGAACAGAACTGTGGATAAGCTTAGGGGGAGGTACTTTAGGATGGCTTTGAGGGGGTGCCTCTGGGTACTGATGTGCTGCTAATGAGCTGTCTGTCTCTCTCTACACAGTCCACTCCCACAACGATTTCCTCCTGGCTATTCTTACCCGATGCCAGATCCTGGTTTCTGCACCAGGTAAGTGTCAAAAAGCCTCATTAAACACTCAGTATGCCCTATGTGTGTTTGGTGGGATTGTACGGAGTACTCCGATTTTCTGAGCCTTAATATTCCTGGGGTTTTTGCCACACAGGCAAAAGGGTAGCAAAGTAGTGATCCAGCTGATTTCAGCAGAGGTGCTTTCGTGACTAAGCTGTGTGTGGCTGGTTAGAGCTGACGCTGGACAGCTGCCTGAGATAAACTGGTCTGATGTCTGGATTAGGTAAACTGAAGAGTAAAGGGAGGTGCAGCATTCTCTTTGATCTGCTTTGCTTGCTGCTTCCTCTCTCCTCTGAACTTTGTTCTTCTCATTGCTGGGGATATAATTTTGGAGAGCTGCATATTCCTGACTGATCTTGATTCCAAGTATTTACCTGATGCAAAAGTGCTTACACTGAGCCTTGACTGAGCTATGGCCAATGAACCCAACCTTCTGCAGATAGTTAACATTCTAACTCTGTAAGCATCTAGAATAACATTTTAACTTTGTAAGAGTCTAGAATGGCTGTCCTCAAGGCTGCAAGGTACGTTCTGTTTGGTGTTCGAAAGAACTCTCAACCCAGAGATGTGATAGCAGGGCAGTTGAACTGCAATCCAAGATACGAAACTGCTGTGTAGTAACAGAGAGAAAATTGTTACAGATTTCTTGGCCTGAGACCTTGGAGATGAGTTTTTTGAGAAGAGAGATTACCAGTTGCTACGATATCTGTAGTAGCTAGAGGAAGGAAAAACTGAAAAAATTATGGACAGCTGGTCTTTGGTTATACCATCTGTGCTAATTGAATGCTAACCTCCCCCATCTCCAAACTTGCTTTGTTTGCTCTTGATTGAACTTTGAGAACACCTTGTGAGTCCCAGACCTGTTCCCTTTGGGGGTCTCCACTCATGTAAATCAGAAGGCTTATGTCTAAGTCTTGTTGCTCCTTGCTTTTGTCTTAGAATGCTTGCAGCTGGATTATGAAAAGAAAGCACAAGAAGAGTGATTGAAGTAGCTGAGTTAAATGAGGAGGGGGAGGGAGAGAGTGCTTGCGTTCTGTGATGTCAGTGCTGAGCTGCTGTGAGTGTTGGGGTAGAGATCATAACTCAGAGGTCTTGTTTCTGAGTGGCAGTGGACAAGTCAGAGCCCATTGACTGAGGCTGTGGTTGTTTATTCCTGTGTGCATACTCTGTGCTCAACTGTATTGAATGTCCTTTGTTTCTTTATCCAGTCAGTTAGTCATGGCAGCTCTTTTGCAGCTCTCTGGTCAGGATTTGTCTGCAAACTCTCCCGGGTGTCCTCTTTTCCAAGGCTGTTTAGGAATGTGTTCAAGGTAGGAGCCCCAGCACAAAGCACGGTGCTGCAACACAGGTGCCTTCCATACGCTCATCATTTCCTGCCAGACCCTCTTTAACTTCAAGTCCTTGTGAGGTCTTTTCCTCTTGTCCCACTGCAGCTTTCTCTTTTCAGGAGCCCTTGCAGAACCCTCTTTGCAGTGGTTCAGCAGGTTGGTGACAGCATGTAGTGGTGTGCCAGCTGGCCAGGATCCATCCTGAGGGCTGGTCACCTCCAGGGCTTTCAGGCAGGCTTTGGTTGGCTCTGTGTCCACAGGTTGCACAAGGCAGCTTGAAATAAGTCAGTTTAATAGTTTGTGGGTGTTTTTAAAGACACGGTTTAGTGCTCTGGAGGCAACAATCTCTTCTAGAGCCTCCATTGCGCTCTCCTCAGATCAGTGCAGAGTTTTCCAGCTCTTTGGGACCTAAGCTGTACTGAGATGCCTCTCTCTGGGCCACTGACTGGTAGATCTATTCCAGGCAAACTTTCCTTGCCTGTCAGCTGTGTGTAGTGTGGTGGATTTTATGTGCAAGCCCAGGAAAGTGCAGTGCAAGTGGTGTTAATGTCCAGATTTCTTCTTCTTCCCCTAGATGCCAATCTGACATCTGCTGTTTTTGTATTGTGGTTTGTTTGTTTTTTCCATCTATTCTTTTTTTTTTTGGGTCCACATGAGAATGGAAAGCTAACAGGTTTTTGTCTCCACTGCTGTCTTTTGTGTAGAAGGTGTTTACGTCATGATTCATGGAAACAAGTAGCTTGAAAGAAGTGTGTTTGTTTGATGCACTTGGCACACCATCACAAGGGTTGCTGATGCATGTACTTTCCACCTTCATGTGAAAGAGACAAAGGAAGGGAAAGAACCATCCTTAAAATGCCATTTTGTATTAAAAAAATAATTACGTGGTCAGTGTTAAAAGTATACTTGATATGGTGACATTTGGAATAGGAAACCCTGGGGAAGATATTTTTAAGGAGTGGTTATAATGTCTGTTGAACCGTGCTAACAAACCCACTTGATGCCAGTTTTGCTGCCTCTGTTAGTCGTGGTTCTACCTGAGATTTAGGGAAGCTCTTGGTAAATGTGACCCTTCCTAAGAACACTTTGCATTTTCCCCTCTCATCTGCTCTGGTTGGTGGTCACGCGAAGTTCAACTCCCAGTTCCACAGCTTGTGTGGCACGGAATGTTTAGGACTTGGTGGTGGAGAGGAAGTGCATTCTCTCTTCTGGTGTGAAGGATGACCAGTTGCTTTAAGTTCCTGCTGGGTTCCCAGTGAGGACACAGCAGGATCCTGAGCTACCCTAAATCTGACTCCTCTGCCCTTTTGAAAAATGGGTGGTGGTGTTCCCTCTGGCAGCCATGTTTATGAAGACACCCATAAATGCTGGAGTGGCACCAGGCTGTAGCATAGATGGGAAGCTGTGAAAGTGCCTGAAGAGAGGAATTCCCCAGAAACATGCTATCCAAAACTAGAGTGCCTTAATGGTGGTATTAGTTGGCTATACCAGCCTGAGTGGGGTGGCACACTCCCCAGTATAAGAAAATTGTTTTCTTTGGTATTCTTCTCTTACCAGTATTTTCAAAAGTGCTTTTCTGACCTTTTGTGTTCTGGGTGTCATGATGTAACCCCAGCAACTCAGCCCCACAGAACCTCTCGCTCCCACTGGTGGGATGGGGAAAAAATCGGGAGGGTGAAAGTGGGAAAACTCGTGGGTTGAGATAAAGGGAGTTTAATAGGTAAAGCAAATCCATGCATGCCAGCAAAGCAAACCATGGAATTCATTCACCCCTGCCCATCTGCAGGACAGCTGGGCTCCATCACACCTAACAGTGACTTGGGAACACAAATGCCATCACTCTGAATGTCCCCCCCCACTTCCTTCCACTTCCCCCAGCTTTATATGCTGAGCGTGATGCTGTATGGAGTGGAATATTCCTTGGAACAGTTGGGGTCTGCTGTGTCCCCTCCCAGCTTTTTGTGTCCCCCCAGTCCCCTCACTGGTGGGGTGGTGTGAGAGGCACAACAGACCTTGGCTCAGTGCAGGTCCTGCACAGCAGTAACAAAAACACCCCTGTGTTATCAACGCTGTTCTCGGCACAAATCCAAAAAACAGCCCCATACAAGCTGCTATGGAAAAAATTAACTTTATCCTAGCCTGAATCAGCACACTGGGACTTTTCTTCCCCAAAAAATTTCCACCAAGAGGAATTGCAGTTTAAATCCTTTCTTGACATTGCATGGACTTGCTCACTAAGCTTATCTTGTTTGTTGGACAGTTGCAAGCACTCAGGTTAACAAAGTTTCTTGAGTTAATGGATATCGTATTTGAACTGATACTTTTTTTAGCTAAATGTTAACAATAACACTGAGACAATTGCCAGGGCTTGAGTTAATGATGGAAGGATTTAATTTATTTACTGCTGATCTGGAGCCAACTAAAAAGACATGGTTCAGTGACTTAGAATTTGTGCTGGAATAACAGGACCATTTTATTGTATCAGGCCTGCCCACAGACTTTGCTTGAAGGGCTTCCAGCTGTGAGGTGGAATCAAGTTCCTTGGTTTTCTACTTCTCTCCAGACAGCTAGGAAGGGAGAAAAAGGAAGAAAATGGGAGTGTGAGTTGTTGGCAGAGGAGGGTCAGCAGAATATCTGACCAAATATCAGTGGAATATCTAACCAAACCCTTGTCCTTCCAAGATTAAAACAGATAAACACCCCCCCACACACACACACATACAGCTGAAGATCAAATGAACAAGGGTGTGAAGTGCACGTTTCCTGGGCCTATCTGCTTTTCTTTGTAGTGACTTTCTCGTGCTTTTCTCATGCTGGTTCTCACATTGGGAAAATCTGACATGCTCTGGACTGGCTGTTGCCATCGTGATGGTGCAGACGAGGCAGCTCTTAGAAACACGTTCTTATCTGTTGATCTTTGAAGGCAGAGCAGCAGCCATTGCTGTGGCTTGTTAAGGTCTGATTTCTTTGCTAGCAAGGCTAAATAAAAGCTGCTGATATCTCTGAAGTTTCATGCCTGAGCCAGCCCAGCCTGTCATTTGTGGCCAGGAAGGCAAGTACTGGTTTTCTTAGAATGCTACAGGGACATTTTGCTTTCTTCATGTAGTGCAAGTCAGGCTCGGTAATATGAAAACCTGGAAAAGGAGCCAAAAAAATTCTGCTCTGGGCTCACTGTAGTGGGAAATAGGAGATTGTATCTCACCTTCTCATTGCTCTAAACTTAGCCTGGCTAAGTTCTTGTTAAATGTGCAGGTTGAGTATCAATTAAGTGCATCTTTCAGATCTACTGTGAAAGCCTAACATTTAGTTGCCACTTAGTATAAAAGCTACTGTATTATTTTTTTTTAAAAAAGTATTTTAAGTGTTCAGACATGGCTGTAAACTGTTAATCTGTAATACGCTGATAGATAAAATGGTGTTTGCTATTTCCATCTGTTGCACTTTCCCTGGTCACACAGCAGAGGATGCTGTCACAAGTGATGCTGTGAAGGAGCTGTGTGAGGCTTCTGACAAGGAGGAAGGGTCTGGGGTAGGTGACATTGTGAGCTAGAGGTGTGCTTTTATTGAAACCTCTGGAATGGGACAGGTAATTTCAGTGTCTGTCCTTAACACAGCTAATCCCCCCGGCTAGAAGGGATCTGAGCTGCTATGGAGGAGAAGAGGAGAAAGAAAGGACACACCTGCAAAGAACAAAGCATCTTCTGAAATAGCATTATTTTGATAAATCATAAGATTTAAGCCCGAAGATCTTGATGACAGACAAGTGTGGTCCTTGAGATGATTGTCCGTGGTACCTTCACTTGTCCGCTCATTAGGGCCTCACCTATGATGTAGTGATGAGTAGTGACACCAGCTTCATGATTTTTGGAGAGTTTTTATTTATTATCTTTTCATTTCTTATGATTGACCAGTGGATTTTGACAACAGTGTTTGTAGGCTAGTAATTTTCACCCATCTAATAGGATGTAGCTAAACTTCTTGGTAAACTTTTCTTTATATAGGGAGAATGTGCCATTTCTGTGTGTGTAGGTTGTTCCTAATCTCTTCTCAGCACCTGACCATTCAAAAACTTTACCTGAGTCCTCTAGTTTAGTCAGATCGCTAAAGTCATGCGTGAATTTTTTTTTTTTCATGGTAGAGAACACTGTGCTTGTTCTCCAGCCGTGAGTGTGGGAAGTTCCCCATAGCCAAGGACTTGTAGCCAGCCTCATTGCCTATAAACAGGACTATAGTATAACTGTATTTATGAATTCCTGATTACAGCAAGTTAAACATAGTTGGGGAGCTGGGGGTAATCACACAGGCTGGTGTGAAGCTGGTGTGAGCCGTGGTAGCAGGAGAGAACCAGAACTGTCAGCACAGCCTGGCAGCAGAGCTCTGGCCTCTGCTTCGGAGGTGACCGAAGCACTGAAGAGCAGAGCTGTCCAAGCTGCCTGGACAAGGACATGCACAGGGCATGCTGCGCTCCGGAGGAAAAGAGTGCTCTCTCGCGGTGCAAAACCGAGGCAGGAGGATACTGGAGAGACAAAACAGACACTTCCTCTGTAGCCACGAGAGGGCTCTCCAGTCTCTGCGTTGCACTTGTTCGCTGTCGGCAAGTGCACACACATCCAGTGCAACGCTCTCTTTAAACCCCGGCGTTCCTGAGGGAATTAATTGTTCACAGATGCTGTCAGCAGGAAGTTTGCTCGGCTGTCCTTGCCAAGAGCTGTGCGATTATCAGGATGTGGTTTGGCCTATTGTAGGTGTAGCTGTCAGACAGCATACGGTGGGCTTTTGAGCAGTCCCTTCAAGGCAATGTGACCAAATGTATTTATTTATTTATTTATTGGTACTAAACAGTAATCTCCTTTTCAGCTCTTTGCCAGTTTTGTTCAGTCACAAGCTCACTGGTCACATTGGTGTCGTCCTGCTCCTGGGCTCACTGGCCTGTACAGTTCTTCCTGTAGCAGAGTTCAGTGTAACAGAACAATCAGCTGTGAGAACTGGGGAGCTGGACTGCTCAGTCCAGATGGTTTGCATCTGACATTGGTCCCGGAGCTGGTGGGAAGAGAACCCTCCTCCCGGAAAGCTCTTTATTATCTTCCTGATTGAATAAATGGCTTATTCCTTCCTTGTGGCTTTCCTTGGAGGCTGTGTTTATCCCTCTCCTTCCGACATGGGTTTTGTGTGGCGTGTGGACATAGATTTCCACTTAAGTGATGGGTCATGAGTGAGTCAAAGCTAGCAGAGGGCTGACAACAGAAGAGAAGGGCTGCCAAAAGTGTTCCCCCCCAGAAGACTTTTCTCTAGGCTATGGCTGTTAATTTTGATTTGAGGCTTAGCTAGGGGCTAAATGTTAAGATTTTTACTGTGTGGACAGTTTTGTCCTGGTTCTAAATCAGCAGCATCAATAGAGTGGATTTTTTTTCTTTTCAATTTGTAGAAGGTGCTGGATCTCTGCCATGGCCAGGTGGCTCTGCAACTAAACCTGGAAAACCCAAAGGAAAGAAAAAGATTTCTTCCGTTCGCCAGAAGTTTGATGTAAGTGCCTGTGGTTCTCTTTACACATCTGCTGATTTCTTAAAACAAGTGATTTCCCATTTAGTCAGGCAGAATTCTGTGATTAGCTCTGCTGTCCAAAATGTTGGAAGTAAGATGATCGTTGGGTGGAATGTTTGCGGAAGGCCAAGTTGTTTCAGGCTGGAAAATGCCTTGCAAAGGTGCCGTCTTGTGGTGGGTGGCATCGAAATGCACAAGATGCCATTCACTTTGCAGCGAAGGCTCTGTGTGTCCACTCGGTACCGACACACGTCTGTTCTGCAGTTTCTGTGCTGCCAGACCAGAGTGGAGGGGGGCCTGGTGTGATTTAGGATGGGGCACTGTCTTAACCAGGCAGGATTTGATACAGTGGTTCAAACTGAATGAAAAGTGTGTTGAAAGGAAGAGTGTCTGTCTCTTACTCAGCCAGATTTATTGGGCAACTGAGCACATCTGATCTGATTCAGCTCTTTGGCAAGCAAAAAACTTGAACAAGCAGAAAAGACTCCAACCCCCAAGTTTTTCTTGCTGGATTATTCAGCCGGATTGCAGTCGGATGTATGACAATGCCATTGCAAAGAAAGAAGGGGCTGGGAATAGGGGAGAAAAGCAAGCATGTGAAACCTCCCGTTCCTGTGCTGAGTGAGGTGAGCTTGGCTCAGCCAAGTGGATACTGCCCTTCTAGGGACTCTAATTAGGCACTGGGTATGTGTGCTTCAGAGACTAGTGTTCCTGAGGGATATGAGTCCAACTGAAAGCTCATGGTTTTTAGAAATTGTGGAAATACTTTGCAGTGCTCCCAGGTGTGACCTGAATTCTGATGGCAGGCTGTTACCTTTCCATCTTAAAACTTCACTGTAACCTTACAGTAGCAAGTAGATGAGAGTTTGGGAAGCAAGTTGTGATGTAGTGGAATGTATTTACTCAATACCCCAGTGATACAGCAGATTTCTAGTGTGTGTTTATACACGTGTTCAGGAATGCTTGGCACTAAGTACTGTATTAAGTGTATGTTAGAATGAACAGGCTTGTTTGTTACTAGTGGAATTCCCAAGTGGTGTGAACTCAGAAGTGCCTTGGTATTTCCTAATGTTTCCCTTACTGGTCAGAATAACAGCTGTGAATGACACAGGTTCATTCCAGTTGCCTTCTGCTCTCCCAGACCACATTCCTCCTGAGAGTGGCTTACAATTTGAAGGTCCTTTTGGGCCTGTGGCTTTCCTGTAATGAAAGCATAAATCTTCAGAATTATGGGGAGGGAATCCTGCTTTCACATCAGTAGTGGGTGGATTGGTTTTTCACTCTGAGTTAAATGCCACACTGTCCTTTGACTAAAGCAGCCCCCCTTTCTCCCCTGAAACTAAGAGGTGAGAGATCCGTTTTGCTGTATATTCATTGTTCATATTTAAATTATGTGTTTGTCCTGGTGCCCCATAAAAGCCTTGTTGCAGTCTCCATTCCAGAGCCACTGGATTTGTGGCTTGGAAAGCAGAGCTAGAGGAGTTGTGGAGAGGACGTGATAAGCCTTTTTCCCTTGCCGGTTAAGGCCAAGTGCATATCTGGGCTCAAGAATCAATTATTCCCATCTGCTTTTGACTAAGGAGCCACCACAGGCATTCAGAGCTTGAGACACAATGCAGCAAGGGATTTGTTCTGGAATACATGTGGCCTGGGAAATGAGGGTTACCACCTGTTTGTATGAATTCCTGTTCTGTGGTGGGTTTTTTCCCTAAATAACAGAGTCAGTTCTGAAAAACAGTCATAATCCATCTCAGAATCAGTGGCTGCTTAGTAACACAGCTCTGCTTAGTGAAAGTGCACAGGGAAACTAGATTATGAATTTCAGAACTGGAATTGGGCTAAGTTTAAAGCTTTAGAGGATGTAAGAGTCAATCACACAAATCTAGGATTGTGGTTTTTAATCTTGATGGAAACTGCATTGTTATTATGTAAAAATATACCCTTTTGTATGAGAAATTACTAAATAGATGAAAACACTTCAGCATAGAAAGAGGTGTCTGAGAGATGTGAAAGTCCAGTCACTGGCCTGGATAGCTTGAAAAAAGATAAGGACAGTGGCTGACCACATATTTGTGACTTTCAGGAGAGTCAAATGAATCTAGCAGGTGGGAGGTACAAAGCAGACCAGGGCAGGTGACTATTCATGTGTTGTGTTTTTACACTGTAGAATTTCTTGCAGTATATTGAGGATACCCAAAGTTTAGGTGGTTTGGGGTGCTGCTGGACAAGCTCATGGTCTGTTTAATTAAAGGACACGCAACACTGACTTAGAAACTTCTTTAGTCACAAATCAGTGGGAGTTGGGAGAGTGTTCTGGGAAGTATCACTCTGCAGTACATTTTTATAGGTGTGTGCTTTCTGACTGGAGAAGGGATGTCCCCTTGGTGAACCAAAGGGTCTGAATGAATATTATCTTCTGCTTTAACGTTGTGTCCATGACAGCACCGGTTCCAGCCCCAGAATCCGCTGTCGGGAGCCCAGCAGTTTGTGGCAAAGGATCCTCAGGAGGATGACGATTTGAAGCTGTGTTCCCACACCATGATGCTTCCCACACGTGGGCAGCTGGAAGGAAGGATGATTGTAACTGCATATGAGCACGGGCTGGACAATGTCACGGAGGAGGCGGTTACTGCAGTTGTTTATGCTGTGGAGGTGAGGCCGGGCTGGGCAGGGCAGCAGTGATCTCCTGGCTCCTGCAGCACAGGGATCTCTTTGCACTTTGGCGGGGGGCATGCCTCAATGTGGGAAGAAAACCTCCTTCTCTGATTGTTCTTTAATTGCCTCTTTGCCTCAGAGTTAGGTGAGGATCAAAAGGCTTCGAGATTTGTGGTGTCCTAGAGGTCTTGGACTTCTGCCTGCAAGTGTTCATTTTGAAGTGCTTGCACGTGAAGAACTCCAGGCGTGCTTAAGTGGCTGTTTTGGAAAATGCTGTTGTTGTCACTTAAAAGAAGGGACAGAATGGGAATGCCACTTTGAACAGTTGTATAAAAAGTAATCCATTGCAGGTGAAGTGTCTGGCCTGGCCGTGCAGCGACAGGATCGGGTGATACCTGCAGGTGAAGTGCCTGCTGGTCCTGGCCATCAGTGGTGCATCACTTGGCCTGTCCCAGGAATGGCACAGCCACTACTTGGAGCGTTGGTGTGTGAATGGTTTTCTGCACGTGGGATGTGGAGGCCAGCTCGAATTCCCCCTCTGGGAGTGAGGCCAAATTAAGAAGTTGTCTGCTTGTTTCTTCAGGCAGTTGCTTCTCCAGCACTTTTCAGGCAACTGAACTAGCCTGAGTGGCTTTTCACTGTTGTTTCAGGGCCTGTATTTCAGTTCAAGTGTAACATCTAGTGTGAAATTATGAAATCTTAACCTTTTATCAGAGGGATCAGAGGTTGGGAATTTCCTAGCATTTAAGAAACCCCTTTGACATTTGAAGCAGCACATCACATATTAAAGTACAGTTCACAGGCTGATGCTTACAGTACTCCCACAAACATACTGTAACCTGTCCACATACTGCTTCCCTTCCATCTTTAGGTCCCTGTGGTCACAGCAGCACTAATTCTGTCTTGCCAGTTGGTGAGGCACTTCTAGCCACAAGTGAATCGATCAACACATGTAACAAGATTGTCTTCTGTTGCAGAACCATCTTAAGGACATTCTGACCTCCGTGATCTCCAGGCGGAAAGCCTATCGCCTGAGGGATGGCCATTTCAAGTACGCCTTTGGAAGCAATGTCAACCCTCAGCCGTATCTGAAGAACAGTGTTGTTGCTTATAACAATTTAATTGAGTGGTAAGGAGCTAATTTAAATGGATTTTGCCAGTCATGAAGTTACTCCATGGTTTGATTTCTCCTCTTACTTAGTAGGGTGTGTTAATGGTGTTTAGCTTTCACAGACTAGGAAGGTATTGGCATGGAGGACTGTACAGCTAAACAGGGAAGGAGAATAGGGGGATTTCTCAGCAGTGGACTTTCAGATGGTGTTAGGTCTCTTTTCCTTACCTGTACTTGTCCATCAGTTTATTTATTATTGCTTTTTGGAAACTTTCAGCAGCAGTTTCTGCTGCTCTCAGAAAACTGCCCCTGGGCAGAAGAGCTCTGCCTTTGAGGGGGGCACAGCTGTTGTGCCATGGGATTGAAATGTCAATGAGAACCTGCAGGACACTGCCATCCTGTCATTCCTGCATCCAAATGTATTTATGGTTCCTTGGCATGACTTTCCAGTTAGCAGAGCTTCAGGGTCTTTGTGTTTGGAGGCTCAATGTCAAACAGCTTGTGCTGTGCATGTGACAGCATGTGTGTGTATGAGAAGGCAGTTGTGTTTGTCAGTGGCAGCTTCCAGCACTTGACAGGAGGTCGTGAGTGTTTTCAAGTTTGATTATAACACTGCAAACAACTCTGCCTGATGGCCAATGTTTCAATTTAATGTTGTGTGTGCCTTAATTTTTATGCTGGGTAAAAACTGCTGGCCGTACATAACAAAAGTTGCACAATCAAGATCAGTTAAGCAGGGTTGAGGCGTGCTGAGGATCAGTTTGCGCTGTTTCTGTTACACTGGAACTTCTGTTAGAGCCAAAAGAATTTTATGTACATGTGATTTAAGTCAACTGAAACAGAAGCAAGCCCTGGGGCCAGGCTCCCACTGCGTGGCTCCCAAAGCTAGTGCTGTTTTGGTGACCGGAACGTTTTCCTGCCTGCTCTGCCCCCAGCCCTCCGAGCAGCGCGACACCCTCGGCTGGTCAGAGCCTGGCCCCGCAGCCCCCTCCTGACGATGCTGAGCAGCAGGCAGCCCTGCTCCTGGCCTGCTCTGGGGACACCCTGCCAGCCTCCCTCCCGCCAGTCAACATGTATGACCTTTTCGAGGCCTTACAGGTGAGCTGATTTCTCCTCTTTCCCTCTCAGATTTACAATTCTTTGCCTTTGATTTGTTCCCGCTGTTAGGTGTTGGGTAACATAGTCAGCTCATGGTTTAAATGCCTGTTCTGCTCCCCTTGGTCAGAGGGCTGATGAGGAGATCCTTGTCTCACAGCTATGCAGGAAGGGTGAACTCTTCTTCTGCACTAAGACTGCAGTGATTATATCAGAACCGATCTAGACAGATTTTGGCAGTGTTGCAGCAAAATAACTTGCCTGGCATTTCCCTTCTTACTCCTCATGTTCTACTTGGGTACTTGGAGGAATATTTGCTCCTGGCATGCAGGCTCCTGCAGTGGGTTACTTGTGGTCACTCTAACCATATCTGAGGTAGGCTGGGTGAATCTTCAGTGGAGATTTATGCCTGTGTTTCCCTCCTGCTCTGGCAGCTCAGGGGACACTGAGACTGCTTTGGATGTCTAAAATTCGCTGTGAGAAACTCCCCCTTGATGATCTCTGCCGTTGTGAACAGGCCTTGGCATTTTGTCTCAGAGCTGTGGAGACAGACCACAGAGCTGTAAAGAAGCATTCATCTCGTGTTTAGTCAGATGGAATTGTTGTTTCTAAGGGTTTGATGACAAGTTACTGCTTGTCATCCCAAGAGCAAAACAATGATTTCCTTACCATGCTTCTCCCTTCCAAAGTGGTGTAACAGGTGGCTGTGCTGTGGTGGCCGGTGTGGCAGTGCTGGCAGGAAGCAGCTCTCCGTGTGAGACAGCCTGCATTCCAACTCTGCAGGGCTGGCACTCGGAACATCCTGTGGTAGAGGGAGGTTATTACCTGGGCAACATCAGGAAATATGGATGAAAGCATGAAATTTGTTTTCTAACATGTATTTCCAGGTGCACAAAGAAGTTATTCCTGCACACACTGTCTATGCTCTAAACATCGAGCGAATTGTCATGAAACTCTGGCATCCAAACCATGAGGAGCTACAGCAGGATAAGATCCATCGGCAGCGCCTGGCAGCAAAGGAGGGCCTGCTCCTCTGCTAGAGCTGGGCAGCTGTGTCAGCCCTCGAGTGGCTGCAGCCCCGTTCCTGGGACTTGTCATTCGGATGCTTCGTACAAACCCACGTCAGCATCTCAAGGATGACGTAAGTTATGAGTCAGCTTTTCCTATGGAAATATGACTGAGCTCTGGGACACTTCCTCTGCTTCCTCAGAGGCACGTGCCATGGAGTACTTGCAGCAATCCCACTGAATTGGAAAGAAGCAGCAAGACATTTGTTTGCAAAGACTGTTTTCAGTAAAAATAAATGTGAGTGGAAAAAGTTGGGTGAGTTGGGTGAGTGTGCTTTTGTTTTCTTTTGTGAATGTGGGGACTGTCTCCTTGCCCTCCCTCTCAGGTAGTTTCTCTCCTGAGCTCACACTCCAGGGCCCTTGTCCAGCTTCTGTTGCACCTGGTGAGTTTCTATTCCTTTAACTGGGAACAGGGTGGGCTCTTGTGAAGAGGAGCAACTCTGTAAGCTGACTTGGTTCCTTTTCTACCAGGGGAACTTCTGGTTGGAAACTGAGAGAACAAGGCAAAGTGGGAAAGGTCCTTTGTAGTCTGTCTTTTGGACTGTCATAGGAATCTCTCACCAGTTAGTGAAACACACAATAAAATCAGGCTTGTGAGTAATGTTTTCCTACCAGCCTAGTCCTTGACTCACCCGTGCACTGTAGTAGTGATCAGATGTTTAGGAGTCGTTGGACCTGTGATGAGAGGCACCTTCTGTGCCTGTCAGTACAGGTAATGATGGAGCCATCCCAGCAGGCAGCCTGACTGTCCCTGAGGAGGGACAGCAGCTCCCAAATACATACACCAATTCACTGTTTTGGTGCTGGAGACTCCTTGGATTTGCAGCCGGAAGAAATCTCTCATATTACTTCTTTGAAAAAATATGCAGCCCTGTATTACTTCATCATAAAATTATTGTGTAAAAGGAGAAGTTCCATCTGCTGGGTTTAAGGTGCTCTACTGTATTCCTGAGTCAGCTGTGGGAACAGGCTTATTATAACATGAGAATTCTATTAAAATCTCTTAATTACTGTATGACCTGTTTCTAACCTTAGGTATGGAGGTACCTGCTGAAGTACGGCTTTACTTACTGTGCCTCCAGACAGTGGAACTGAAACGGCTTCTGCTGGGGGAATATGAAAGGGGAAGCTCATAGCTCCCTGTTGTTCTATTTTCCTCTGGTTGGAATATATTTCATTAGGACAGCTTCATAATTCCTGCATAGTTCCCTTCTCTGCTGCGCCCCAAGGATGGAAGAGGGTGCAGGTCCCTGGTGTTTCTTTCCAGTTATTGTTATTTCATGACTTCCTTTCTTGATCTGTGTGACTGTTCATATGGGACCAGCATTGTGACGAGGGGCTGTGCAGCTGTCACTGTGTTCCTGGCTTTCCTGCATCCCCCTGTGGGATGTGCTGTGGGGTGAGGCATAGCAAGAGGCAGTGAGTGTCTGGGCAGATATTGGTGGCTCTCCTCATGAGAAGACCATTTTAGGATTATGAAGAAGCTGGGAAAGGCGACAGCAGAGAACTGCAGCAGGGCCTGGCAGGATGAGAGCAGTTGTCCTTGTAGATCGTGTCTCTTAAGGTCTGGCAACGTGTGTATAAGAGGGGAGTGGGAGAGAGAAGATGAAAGATTTCTTTTTGTCCTGTTCTTTCAACTGCTTTGTTTTTCTGTATCTAAGCATGCATAGCTTAAGCCCTGGCTTAAAAGTTGACCCGTTGTGGCTTTTACATGCCAGTTTTTAAAAGCAGTGTTGAACCCGAGTAACTCTATGGGGTGAGATCACCAAGCCACCCAAAATACAGACTGGGGGGTGTGGGAGGGAGATTTCCCAGACAATTGTTATGTTTCTGGTGTGAAATGAAAGCATTAAATTTGTTTGCTAGAAACTTTGGGGCAGCTCTGAGGATTTCAGATCTGAAGGAAGCACACAGCCTCCGACAGCATCACAGGCGAGTTCTGAAACAAAATGCTTAGTATTGGCACCAGAAGTGCTTCTCCCCTGTTTGCATGTGCTGGTTTGTGTGTTCTGAAGGGCCAAGTCATCTATTCCACACTGAAAAAGTCGGTTACTCCGTACACCTGCTAGACAAAGGCTTGAATAAGGAAATCATGTCAGATCCATTTCACAGAACTGAAAGGCATAAAGTTATCGAAGCACCTTTCCACAAAGTGTGAGAGTTCTCATGGGAAGTGGTTCTTCACAGGCTTCTTGGGCCATGGAGCTGGAAGGGATGGCTGGAGGCTGCTTTGTCCACCCCCTGCTGAAAGAAGGGTCAAGCTCAGAGTTGTAGCATGTTGTTTTCAGAGAAGTGTCACTTCCAGTTCCAGTGTGTGACTGTGCTGACAGTGAATGTTTTCCTTGTGTAATTTCTTGTGTTGTGCCTGTTGCCTTTTAGCTTTTCCTACGTGTCTCCCCATCAGAGAGTAGCAGATGACAGTAGTATCTCCCTTTAGCTTCTCTCCAGCCTGAACAATCCTGTTGCTCTCGGTTTCTCCTTGCACATGGTGTGCCCCAGCCCAAACCATCTCCCCGTTGCTGCAGTCTGATCATCATCAGTTGCTCCTCATCAGAGAGGAGAGGACTGAAGGGACCATCCTGGCCTTGTTTGCCCAGCAGCAGAGTTAACAAAGTGTGCAAAGCCACAGGCACTGGTGTCTGCCTGCCTCAGGTGTCCAGAGGTCTTTGTTCACACTGAGATCAGGGCACCTCAGCTGCCTCTGTGGCTTTGCATCTTCTGCCGAGCTCTGTCAAGTGTCCTGGGCAGCCCCGTGGCGGGTGTGGCTCCAGTGGGGTTGTGTAGCAAAGACAGGAGCACGGCACATCTTTCTTCTGGATCAAGCAAGGGCTCCTGGCCACCACTGAGCTGTGGCTGTAACCTGCCTCAGCTCTGAGTTTGTTCACGGTCTTTTGTCCTGATTAGATGATTAGTTTCCTTTTTGTTTTCTAGGTGAAAGAAAGTGTGGACAGCATGGAGTTATGACTGGACAGAAAACTTGTATAAGAGTAATTTTTCACCACGAAGTGTGTCCAAGTGAATTTTCACGTAGCATGCCAGGAAATCAGCTTGTGTTTCCAGAGAACATCTGGTGATGGGGGCTCTGTTACTGCAGACTGCCTTCAGTCTGAGGGTCCTTGTGTGGAGTGTTGGATGCTTGGGCTTAGACTCTTGTTCTGCCTGAGTGCCACTGAAGTGAGAACAGAATGTTCCTGTATCTGGAGCCTTGAGCTCCCTGCAGTGGGTGTAGTGTGTGGGGAAAAAAGCTCACAACTGCCAGGGCAGTGAGTGCTTGTGGCTTTGTCAGTTCAGCCGTTGGGTAAGCCATGGAGGAATCACCTCTGAAGGGGGCTCCCTCAGGAAGGTGGCAGCTGCCCTGCCAGGGGGTGTTGGTTATCACTAAAGAGTATCGTTTCCATTTGAATTTCTCAAACCAGTTTCCCGTCGGTGGGTTTGGCTGTGCCGTTGTTAATTAAAAGCTCCCACAATCAGATATCTGCTTCTGTGCAATGACAGTTTCGCTTCTGAAACTCCGCTGTGATGAGAGGAATGAGCAGGAGCTGGGGCTGCTCTCGTCTCACAGGAAGGGCTGCTGGCCTTTCCATGGAGCAGCCTGTAACCTCTGAATCCTTTGAAGGTTTTCAGACCGTGTTTTGCAGTGTGTCAGCTGAGTCCCAGCAGACATGTCTGAGCAAAGGCCCTTTCCCCTTCTTCCTTACTCCTCTCTCTCCATGCACAGCTCTCACATCCCAGGAGGTGATTTGCCTCTGGCTGAACAGTCTTCCCTGGCACTTCCTCCAGTTGTTATCCTGCCAAAAATAATTAGAGAAAAGCCTCCTTTTGCTCTTTCTGTTTCACTGAGGGCTGTGAAGGCTGTAGGGAACAGACTCCCAGACTCTTCTGTTTATATCTGACAGACAGACGTTCCAGAGGGGTTTGGCAGAGCCAGCAGAAGGTGCTTGTCTGTGCAGTATAGTCTGTGAACTGTAGGCTTGATTTTCAGAGATTAATATTTTGTTGATGTAATGTTGGTGGGAGCAGCTACTCTGCTTTTTCCTAGAGCAACATATTCCATACCTTTTTTCCACTTGAAACTTTGATTTCTCACTAAAATGCCATTTTCCCACCAGAAAGAAAGCACAAGGCAGCTCAGCCTGCTTTATTTTTTCCTTTGCCTCCAACCTCTCCAAAATATTCACCACAAGTTTGTTCAAAATTGTCAAATCTATTTTTTAACCCTACTAAATAATAAGTCCATAATAAATGGCTTCAGAATAATTCTTATCCACTCTCTGTGTTCCTTAAAGACAGGGAAAGGGGGAGCAAAGGCGTGGCTTTGTTCCTGTGCTCTGGGAGTGCCGGGGTGCAGGTGCAGCATTTCTCCTTTCTCAACTGCTGGAGATTCATCTTGATGAATTCCTCTTCCTCTGCAAAATGTCTCAAGTGGACTCCCTGGATTTCCCTGGAGCCTGTGAGCAGGGGATGAATGAGAGCTGGGCTGGACCTCCACCGTAAGCAGTAGATGCCACAGTGTGGTGGCCCCTTTTCTGCCAGGACGTCCATCAGGAGAGGAGGGATGCCAGGTGAGTCTCTGAGTTAGGGACACAGAGCAGATCTTGCCTTGGTGTCTATAGGGAGCCATCCTGGGGGCAGAAGCTGCAGTTCAGAGAACTCTCGATGTTGACGGTGCTAAAAGGGCAAAAAAAATAAATCAAGTATTTACTCTCCTGCCCGAAACCAGCTTGTACACCCTGATGTAGCAAGTCATAAAGCATGTTAGCAGAGAGCCAAAGAGCTTGTCTTTGCCCCCGGGGCAGCAGGGCCCCTTGCAGCACATCCCAGCATGGTCAGGCTGCCCATCTCTGTCCGGCTGCTGCCACGTGCCGCACCACTGCCTGTGGCTGCCGGGCCTCGCCAGCAGGGCTGGGGTGCAAAACCGCACGTGGGGCAGCCTGTGCCCCACCACGTTTGCTCTGCCAAGGCACGGCTCTCTTCACACACTGGAGGAGCGAGTTACGCCCCTGTGCTCGCACTGGCGGCGTTATCCCACCGCTCGGGCTCTTGCAGTTTCGCTCCTGCCGGCTGTGAAAGCCGGTGGCGCTGACGCAGTCACACAGAGCTTGTGCCGTACCCGAGCACGGGCATCCTGTTTCCAAAACAGCTGGTGTCACGCTGTGCTTTTCAGCATCCTTGTTCCCCAGGGACAAAAAACGTGGGCAGTTCAAGAACCAGGGCAAAAAGGGGTAGATCAGAAAGGTAGGAATATTCCTTCTCTCTTTTTTCTTTTTCCTTTCTTTTTTTTAAATTAGAAATTTTGAAAAAGCCAGTCCGGGAAGCAGACAGAAAGGAATGGTAGAACCTGGTCTCCAAACCTCGGGCAGCCTTTGCTCAGCCAGCTGGGTGCAGGGATCAGTGTGTGGTTGTGCAGCAGTTCCTGTGGTTCCTGGCACTGTGACCTCCACCCACTGCAAAGGGTGTGGGAATGGCTTGGGAAGCCCATCGCCACCCCTAAGACTTCACCCCCCATGCAGTTCCTGAGGGAACATCTCTCCTGCCTTTTCCTGGAGCTTCCCACAAAAGCACAGCCTGCAGGGTATGACTTAGGGTATTCTCCCCGATGAGATCCCTCTATCCAGCCTCATGTGGCAGGCACAGTCTCTGCCAGGGGGACGTGTGAGTGCCTGGTGAGGCAGCTGCACCCTCTGACCTCATGTTTTTATAGGCTCCAGCTCCTCTCACCCCACTTGGACAGTGACGGGGCTGATTTGCGTTATTTGAGTGTTCAGGACTCCCACGGGTGGAAAAAACAAAAGAAGCAAAGACAAAGACCCGGTAGCACACACAGGCACACTGCAAAACCACCTGAGCACAGCACAGCCGTTGCTGCTTGACAGTTTTTGGTGGCAAATGTCCACCGTGCTCACGCGTTTCTCAGGCTACTGCTCAGCTTGGCCTTTTCCTCTTGCATAGTGGGTGTTATGACTTACTCCATTCTCCTATTTCCATCTCCCAAGGACTTTGTGTGCAAGGTAGTGGATGTATTTGCAGCTTTGGAACTGTAGAGAATAAGTCCACATCCTGGATCCATCTAAACTGGCCTTCTCCACATCAGTGCTTAAGGGAGGGCCTGACCCTGCACACTGGTTATGCCTTCACAGCCGAGAAATAAAGGAATTAAGCACACAAAGGCTGAAAAGCATCGTTAATACAGAGCAACCACAGCTGTCTGGAGATCACACTTTGAGATACTGATATCGAGTCCCTCATGATATGAACGAAACTTAGATACTTCTTTTTTAGTTGTTAACTAGTAGATATAAATTAGACAGTCTAATTAAGCAATTGCATTGTGAACTCTGTAGGCTTGGTTAATCTTTTGTTTTAAAGCAGAGGGAAGACAGGATGAATGGGCCATCTGGACAACAGCCACCTGGTGTGAAGCCAGCAGGACTGAGCAGTAACTGGGTGAAAGATAATGCCAGCAGTAGAAGATCATGATCACCAAACTGAAACGGAGGCAAGAACTCTGCATGTGGACTAATTAGCATGAGAAGCGAGGGATACAACCAGCAAAGAGGGGTTTGAGTACTAATTAATAAAAAAGGTAAGTAATCTGTAATGATGAATGCTGATGCCTTTGTTTGTTAAAATGTGTGAATAATGTGAAGTTCTGGTGACTGGGGAACCAACCTTTTGTGGGTTACCGCTCAGCTCCCTAAAAATAGAAGTATCTGACCTCAGTGAATGAATTGACACTGTACACTGGGTAACAAGCTTATGTTCAGGGCACCACCACCAGTAGGCTGGTAGTGGGTCTGGCTTGTACCTAATGACATCTACAGTGACCCCAAAGGACAAACTCCCAGGCTGGGGGCTGTTTGGGGCCCATCGAGGTCAGCTCTGTCTCTCTCACCCCAGAAAGGTATTGGCATTGCTGGCATCACCCTTTTGTGCCAGCCTTGCTGCCCCTCGGCCAGTGGTTGCTTCTTCACCCCATGTGTTGCCAGGTCTGAGCAGCCCAAGCCCACCTTGCCATGGTGCAGGATGGGCTCCCAGAGGATCCTTGTGCAGCCTTGTCACTTGTGATGGCTCAGGGGCTGCTGGCCCTGACCATGCAGCACGCAGGGACATGCCCCATCTTGCAGAAACGACACAAAGGCATAAGCTGAGGAAGGAGCAGCCTCCCCAGTGCCTAAAGGAGGGCTCAGGCACTCTCCCAACATGCAGCCCCCACCCAAGCCCACACTGGCTCCTGGGAAGGCGGTGATGGACAAATGGAGCCACATCCCCTGGGTGCCACATTCCTGCTGGCTCAGCTGGCTGCAGTGGGGACAGGGAAGGAGCAGGGATGAGCTTGCAGCCAACCAGGCTGCCTGGAAGCCTGTAGTCACGTTCACTGGAAAGCAGGATGGGCATACCTGTCCTCCTGCAGCAAAGGGCACCAGAATCTCGTGTGGGACATCAAAGCAGCTGAGGAATGCACACAATGCAAATGAGCCACATCTCAAAGCTGGTGCTTAACCACAGCTGTGCCTCTGCCTGTGCTGTGGGATAAGCCAGGGGGTCCCTTTCTGAAGCTTCTTGCTTGAGCTGAGCTGCTCGTGGTCTGCACTGGGGCTTTGGTCCCACCGTCAGGGCAGAGGTGTCAGGTCAGGCATGGAGCCAGCATTGTGGAAGCATGTCCTGCATGGTCCTGAGGTATTGATGGAGACTGGGAGAGAAGCAGGCAGAGCACAGCTCCCATGGGCACCTTTGCTGGCATCAGTGCAAGGACACACACTTTGTTTCCCTGAGGACTTCATGGCTCTTGTTTTTGCTGCTAGTAAAAGGGAATACATGACAAATGGAAGCATGGGCCTGACTGGCCAAATACTAGATTGTCCAGGCAATGGAGGAGCAACTTGGCACTCCCAGAGACTGCTCGCTCACTGTCTGCTTAATTCATATTCCTGTAGTTGTTTTTTGTTCAGATCCCAGAGACTGCTCGCTCACTGTCTGCTTAATTCATATTCCTGTAGTTGTTTTTTGTTCAGATATTGAACTCGGAGGAACCTCCAAGACTATTAGTCACGCCTTCTGCTTTCTGGGAGTTTGGTGTTTTATTTGTTAATGTTTTCTGAAAATGGTAACCACAGGGGAAAATGTGGTCCCTAGCCAGAGGCTGAGCTGAAGTGGCTTAGATGACTTTGACCATCAGAGTTTTTTATAAGAGTAAGGTTTCCAGTTCCTGCAGAAATATGTCCTTTGTCTTGTGTTCCCGTCTCTGCTGGGCAGGCATCGGTGCTGCAGGGCCAGGCTTTCCCCAGGGCTGGGCAGTGAGAGCACCACATCACCCCAGTATCCTGGGGCACGAGCATGCCCCGGCCATGGGTCCGTGTTTCCTGTCAGTGTCATGGGTGAGTAGGAGCAGCTGGAGCTGCTTTTCAAACTGAAACGGGGGCAGTAGAGAAGCACTAAGGATTTCTTTTGAAGAGCAGAGCATGGAGACATGTCTGAAGCATGTCTGAGGCACGTCTGAAGCATATCTGAAGCATGTCTGAGGCACATCTGAAGCACATTTGCTCCCTTGGCAGGCTAATAATGCTGCCTGCTGGCTTGTGCTGCCTGCTACAGTGGAGCAGGAACAGGCTGCCTGACTTGTTTAAAGTCTGGACAAATCCAGGGCTGAGGAAGCAGGAAAAAGTGCACCTGCAGTCAGCTCTGCAGGGAGAGGCTGTGGGCAGTGTCCATGCCTTTTGGAGGGTTCACAGGGAGCTAGGGCTCTGGGAGGCAGCAGCTGTTCCTCCTGTGGCACAGATCAGGGTTCTGAAAGCCCCCTTTTGCCACGCTGCCCGGTTGGGAGAGGGGGCTGAGCCTGTCCCTCTGGAGCAGGTGTGTTCCCCCAGCCTCACCTGTCCTTGCTCGCAGCAGCAGGCCCAGGGTTTGTCACAGCTGGCCACAAAGGGAGAGGAGAGGAAGGGAGAGGCGTCACTGAACAAATGGGGAAGTACTGGGCTACACAGCCTGAGCAGTCGCTTGGATGCTGATGCCACGTCACGTCTCCTCACAGCCCCTGTGGCCAATGTCTCCTCTCCACCTTGGGCATAGTGGGATCATCACCTATTCTGTGCAGCCGAATGGCCACGGTGCCATGGGCCAGGTGTGGGACCAGCTCGCAGTGTGCTGCTGTGTCAGACTCCATGTTCTTTTGGAAATCCCCTGGCACCTTAGCTAACCCGTGGTGGCTGTGTGAGGCTGGTGGGGGCTGAGGCTGGATGATAAGGGAGATCAGGGATGGCTGGGGCTGCCACCACAGCTCCCTCTCAGGGAAATTCCTTAGCAGTTTAGCAATATCTTTGCACCACCCTTATCTGCGGTTTCCTGTGCACTTCAGAAGTGACTTTTCTATTTAAAGGACATCATCTAAAGTCTACTTTCTTCCTGGGATCACCAGGCAGAAACCCATTGCCCTTCAAGCACAAAGGCTGATGCGTGTCCTTGGCGTGTCCTGGTCACCACTGGCCCTCAGCTAAGAGCTTGCCTGGGGAGGGAATCCAGAGGGTCTCACTTGGCACAACAATGCCGCTTTTCCTCTTGTTGGGCTGGGCCCAGTGAATTACATGTCCGTGGAATAATAGAGAGGATTCAGCAGTGTCTGGGTAAACGAGATCGTGATCTTTAAGTGCCCCCTCCTGTAGTGTTTTTTTTTTCCACAGAATCACAGAATCAGTTAGGTTGGAAAAGACCTCTGACAGTCCAACCAGTGGCCCAACACCAGCATGTCAACTAGACCATGGCACTAAGTGCCACATCCAGTCTTTTCTTAAACATCTCCAGGGATGGTGATTCTGCCACCTCCTCGGGCAGTCCATTCCAATACCTAATCATCCTTTCTGTGAAGAAATTCCTCCTAATATCCAACCTAAACCTCCCCTGGTGCAGCTTAAGACTATGTCCTCCTGTCCTGTCATTAGTAGCCTGGGAGAGGAGGTTGACCCCCACCTGGCTACAACCCCCTTTCAGGTAGTTCTAGAGGGTGATAAGGTAACCCCTGAGCCTCTTTTTCTCCAGGCTAAACAACTGATCCCTGGCGGACACCACTGTGACCGGACGCCAGCTGGATGCAGTCCCGTTCACCAGCACTCTCCGGGCCCGGCCATGCAGCCAGTTCCTAACCCAGCACAGAGTGCCTCTGTCCAAGCTGTGGGCTGCCAGCTTTTCCAGGAGTGTGCAGTGGGAGATGGTGTCCAAGGCTTTGCTGAAATCCAGGTAGACAACATCCACAGCCTTTCCTTCATCCACCAGGCGGGTCACCTGATCATAAAATGAAATCAGGTAGGTCAGGCAGGACCTGCCTTTCTTGAACCTATGCTGGCTGGGTCTGATCCCTTGGTTGTCCTGTATGTGCCGTGTGATTGCACTCAAGATGATCTGCTCCATAACCTTGCTGACAGGCCTGTAGTTCCTCAGATCCTCCCTCCAGACTTTCTTGTGGATGGGTGTCACATTGGCCAGCCTCCAGTCATCTGCAACCTTCCCGGTTAGCCAGGATTGATGATAAATGATGAGATGATAAATGACGATGATAAAAAGCTGGACAGCAGCTTAGTGAGCTCTTCCACCAGCTCCCTCAGTGGCCGAGGATGAAATCCATCTGGTCCCATGAGCACTGGGGTTAAGACTCATCTTGGTGAGTCACAGAACTGCGGAGTTCCGGAGATTCATCACAGCAGCCCCCGGCCAAGGCCACTCTCTGATAGGTGCCCTCACAGCCCCTGGGCCATCCTACAGAGTGAGAAAAGCTCCTCCAAAGCCTAATGAAGCCATGATGTAAATATCTGCGAGATACTGGGAAATTCTTCCTGGCCCACCCTCATAGCCACCTATCTCTGGAGCACAAGGTAACGTGCAGCTCACCAGGACCTCACTTCATCTCTGTGCAGAGGGCTGGAAGTGACAGTGGGGATGACTGAGGGAAAATGGTCTGAAAAGGGGATACTATGGTCAGCTGAAAGCTTCTCTGAGGGCCATGCACCCATGAACATGGTCCACAGCACAGGCATCTCCTGGCAAATGCAGGCCAGAGCAGTTGCCATCCCACTGCTGCCTCCCTGTGTGCTCAGTTCCTGCAGTTTTTCTTCTCTTGGATGACTTGTGTGCTGTGAATCATAGAACTGTTTGGCATGCAAAAGACCTTTAAGATTGTAGAGTCCAGACATTAACAGATTAACTTGGCACTGTGTCTGAGGAATTTCATATCCAGTAACTCAAATGAATTAATATTGCGGGAACCCACAGAAACCTGAGAAACGCAAATGTATTTCTCTTGCAATCAGCAACAACTGGGCCACTTGGCCTGATGCTGACTGATGGCATATGTAAGCTCCAGAGAGCAATGAAATGCTGCTCACCTAGGGGTTTAAATGATTACTCACTGCAGAGATCTGCTGTAAGTGACCTGGCTTCCCAAATAGTAGCTCATCCATCCATTAGCTTTCCAGTAGTATTAATGCAATTTTACTAACTTTATTTCCTCCATTCCTCCCACATGGCCTCTTGGAGCAAATCACACCACAATTACTAGGCAGTCACCAGAAGGCAAGTTAAGCTGAGAATACCTGTGCTGGGGCTGATTGGGAGCCAGGGGAAGGTGCAGGCAGCCAGCCCTCCCGGCTCCAAGGTTTCACCCTCCTGGCTCCAAGATGGGCGATGCTTTGCTGCACTTAGCAGTGATTAAAGTTTGCTTAAACTGATCAACTGCTGGAGCAGCTGACAGACAGCAGATTGCCAAGTGTAGGGGTTAACAGTGTGTCTGTTAGCTCCCTGGAAGAAGAGATTGACTTGGGAAACTTTCGTGTGTATCCTTAAAGATAAGTAAGTTATGTACACAACTTAATTAGAGAACAAAGACAGACTGTAAGTTCGGGGGGTGTGAGAATCATAGCCCAACCATGAACATCTCCATGTGTCTCACGACTACTGCCAAATGTATTATTAATAATGGTTAGCCAATTAAAACGCCGTTGCTTGCTTGCTGCTTGCTTGCTGATTAGAAAAGATATATAAAGGAGCTGAGAATAATGAAGAGAAGAAATTTTTAATGTTGCCCTGAATAAGCCTTCTGAAGTTTTTCTTGACCATCACGACATAACAGCGACACCAAGAGACTTTTTGGACCCAGAAGCTGTCAGCTTGAAAAGAGGTCTAAGAGAAGCATAAAAATCTGGACTGGTAAGGAGGAGAGGGGAGACAGGCAGCGGTCAGAGTGGGCTCAGCAGTGCCACACTGTGAACTTGTGGTGAGATGGACTGGGTGCAGCTTGCAGGGCTCACTCCAGTGGTTTTCCTGCCACAGCTGTTTCTGTTTTGCTTTTGGGGGCATCACTGGGTTATGTCTCTAAGGGAATTTTTCCCCATTTCCTATCAGCATGGCAAAACTGCTTGTTGTGGAAACCAGCTTGTTATTCTCCCTACAGCTTTTCCCAAACTCAGCACAGAGACAGAGGGACTGGTATTCCCTGCAGAGGCAGGAACTGCTCAAAAATAACATCTGCCCAAGCAACTTGTGGTTTGGAACACACCAGATGCCTGTGGTGCCAGAGAGCTGCAGCTCAGGTGCTCTCGGCTCTCTGATCCTCTAAGGCAGCTCCAGCTGGGCACAGACACACAATTCTCTCAGCTCTTTAGCTCCTGTCTGCAGCCTCAGAGTAGTGCTGGGGTTTCTAGCCAGACTTTGTAGCTGATCTCAAGCAGCCCCTGCAGAGAGGAGATGGAGAATGGCACTCCAGGCACAAGGCTGTGTCCCTCCCCTGCAGTCAGTGCTCGTTCCAAGGACCTGGTGTCCAGCACAAAGAAAGTCTTTGCCCCAGAAGTCTGTCAGCCTCTGACAGGTGGGGCTTTCGTTTCTCCTCTTCAGAGATGTCTAGGAGAATTACAAAAGTCTTGGGAAGGCAAGCACTGGATTGCTTTGACCTTGGGAAAATCATATGCTCAAGTAATGCATTTTTACCACATACTTAACTACGTACATACTGTGTTATTTAAAAGAACCAGTTGACTCTGTTTCAGAGGCTGGAGTAGTAGCCCCTCCACCTCAGCTTTCTCCAGCCCAGGCTCTCCCTGTCAGGGTTCGGCTCTTTCTCGCTGCTGGGGGGAAGTTTTTGCACCAAGAGCTGTGGCTCTCGGGCAGGGACCACCGTGCAAGTGGAGCTGCCTGGCATGGTGGGCTCCTGGAAGGCAGACACACACCCCACCCTAAAAATTTCCAGCTGACTCGAGCAGTTTCAGTTTTTCCATCCTAAATTCTGCCCAAGTCATAGCAGTATTGATGATATCGCAGGGTTGGAGAGACATGACTGCGCCGCTCCTAGCACTACACAGATGACTCCACCACATTATCAGCTGAACTTCTCTGGGATTTTTTTTCTTCTTTTTCTTTATTTCTAAATGCCACAGGTCCTTTTCCAGCAAAAAAATGTTGATTTCTTTGCAGTTAAGCTGCAGCAGACTCGTATCAAGCAAACACTAGAAGGCAAAGCAGACCAAAAGGCAGCTCTTCCAATGGCCCTATTGGAAATGATAAAATGCCAGGGGAACAGTGGTTTTGAAAAACCCCCCCTTCATTCCGGTGTCACCGTGGGAGGCAGGGTGGGCTATCAGGCAGGGAGGGCTAAGTGCATCACAATCTTGAGAGAAGTGTGAGTGCCATCTTAAGCCACAGGAGCTTTATTTTCCATCACTAACCAGTATCTCTACATAGATGTACACTGATTTTGCAGATGGTAAGTAAGCAACAGATGAGTCATAACCACAAATAGCATTTATCCATTAGTAACGTTAGCCTGCCAGGCTTAATGAAACCACAGAGAAATTAGTGGAAGAAGTAGAAAAATGGCTGGGAGAATCTTTGCCTGAAAGATGGGAAAGTGGGCATGAAACCTGGCAAAGCACAGCACGAACCATTTGAGGTTTGATGGTGCCTCACAGCTGGGTCTCTTACAGGTACTGCCATAATCCTCTGTCAAAACAGGATGGGACACCAGCTTGGAGAGAGTGGCCTGCTTTCCTCTCTGTCCCAGCCTGCCCAGCCAAGCTGGCGCGCTCCCTCCCATCAGGACTCACATAGCTTTTGATGTCCTTGGGAGCTGCCAAGGGTATTGTGCAAGAGCGAACCTAACTGTGGACACATTTCCCATCACTGGAAAATGTCACAGACCGATGAGAGCCTGTGGCATTAAGAGAAGAGAAACCCCCACTTGCACCACGGCTGCCTCCCCCTGCTCGCTCACTGTCTGCCTTCGGTTGACCTAGTTGAGTCACAGGGACATGGCGAGCGAGAGACATCCTGTGCTGTGGTTGGCACTGATGCTGCCTGGGGAGAAAGAGGGGCTTCTCCAGAGGGTCACTGCCTGCCCCACGTAGGCGGAGAGAGCAGGGCCAAGAGTTGAGTGCCCCAAGGCAGGGCCGGGGGAAAGAGCCGGCTCTCGCTTATACCCGTGTCATGCCTGTCTGTTCCCTGGGCTACAGTCCAGAAGGAAAAGCTGATTTTTTTGATTTTTCTTCACTTTTGCCAGAGTGAAGGAAGTCGCTGATGGCTCTCTCCCAGATGATGTGTGGGAGAGATGGCACAAGCTGAAGGCACAGATTGGGCGGTGAGGAAGGGAGCCAGGCTCTGGGTGAGCTCCTGCAGGGACCTGGCTGGGTGCTGTACCTATCTGAAGAAAAATGGGAGACAGCAAATGCTCCAAGCATCCGTTTCACATATGAGCTCTAGTGGAAAAAGGGGGAGAGGACACTGCTGGGAGTGCAGGTGGTCACATGCTGCCTGGGTTACTGTGTCTGCCTTGGGGAGGAACCAGGAAACATTCCCTCTGCCAAGCAAAGAGGGTGATCAGCCAAAGGCACATGGAGATCATTACGGGATGCATGAGGAAAGGGGCAAACTGGGGAAAGGGATTGATCAAGGTGGCAAAACAGAGGGAAAAGGGGACAAAAAGGAGTGCTCAGATGCCTGTCTAACTGTGCCCTGTGCCTGATCCCTGTGGCATGTCCCATCTGCTTTCAAAAGCATCTTCACATGTTTCCCTGGCGAGGGTCTCTGCTTGGTGTGTATGGAGGTTGGAGTGCCAGTGTCACCATGGGGCAAAGCAGCCTGTGTGCCAGGACAGCAGCCGCCAGAGAGACTGGGGTGTGTACGGTGGCTAGCAAGCAGTAAACCAGGCCAGCTGGAAACTAGGATAAAAGGCTCAGGAGACAGAAGGATGGACTGGAGAGACTGTATGTCTAAGACCAGCAGCTGAAGGAATTCAGATGTTCTACTGTGGGCTTTCATGCTGATAAGCCAGAGAGGGGAAGAAGATGAGGCCACTGGTGCTGCTTATGTGAGGACTGTGCATTTTCTGTCTGTGCTGATCTGCACGGCTGGCTGGGTGAATATATATCTATACACACACACACACTCACATTATGGGTGTATACATGTTCTGCGTGTGTGCACATTGAGCCTTGCTGCTGGCTGGGCCCAGGGAGCCAGAGGTGCAGCAGCTTTATCAGTGGGACACTGGTATAAACCCGTATTTGCTTGCTTGCCTGCAGAGAGGTGTCCCCTCTCAAGCTCCCCCAGGGTGACCAGGGTGTTGGGGAGTGCTGGCTGCAGGCAAGGGAGCCCTGAACATGTTCCCATCTGTGTGCGGGAGAAAGCAGGTTGGGCTGCTTATATTTCACCGAAGGACTAGTGAAAGCGGCAGGTGGAGAAGAAAACAAACACAGGTCAGCTACAAACATCAACAGGTGAAGGGCTGACTGCTCGGCCTCCCTGCGTTTCACTGTGCTGCAACCCTCGAACTCCTCCTGCCCACGTCCCCTGGGGCTGCATGGGATGGGCAGGCAGCTCCAGAGTCTCTGGGGGCTCTGGTGGCAACCACAGCCTTGGTGCTGTGCCCCCCCTGCCCCCTCTCTAAAGCCCGCCGGAGCACGAGTGCTGCTGTAATACAGAGAAAGCCTCTGGCCGGGTTAGTCATCCGAGGCTCTCGGCGCTGCCTCGCACCCCCCGGACGCGCTCATCGGTAGAGCCCCCGCACCTACCACGGCTGGGGCCGTGGGTGCCCCCTCCATGGCACCCACAGGCTGTTCCTGCCAGCCACGAGCCAACGCGGCCTGGCTGCGTGTTTTGTGGTTGCAGGAGAAGCAGCAGCTGGGAAATATTTCCTCCCCCTGCTGTTTTACGGGCTTATGTCATGCAGACAGAGAAGTTTGCATTAGACTGCAAGCCTCAAGGACTATCTGCCGGGGACACCCTGGGAGAAGGGGCCAAGAGCTGCCTGATTTTTGGAGATCGGGACCTTTTCCCATCTCACCCAAAAGTAAAAGTTTAAGCCTATGGAAACCCTGTTGTGATAAGAACTTACCAGTCACTCACTCAAGCTGCACCTAGGTAATTCAGTGTTTTACAAATAAAGGGAATAAAAAGAGAAAACCAAGCAGGTTGTTTCTGTGTGCTGTCTTAAAGACTGGCACGAGGTCCCAGCAACTTTCTTGCTGCAGGATCCAGAGCAGGGAATGGTGATGCTGCCAGGAAAATCTCTATCAGGACTCGAGTTAGACCGGCGTAGCGTCAGGACAGTTTACAGTGGTTTCAAATGGTGATTTCCTAATATGGAAACTGTTAAGCTGGATGCAAGTGCTATGTTTGTTGCTTTTTACAGTGAATAAAGTTGATTTAATTGCTGATGAAGTGGTCAAGCACTGACCATGATCTGATTATAGTCATTATGAGCAAACAGGGGGCAGCCCCAGTCACTAATACAGCTACTAGATATTTCAGAAGAGCTAATATAAGTTAGGGGAAACTATGAGCCAAACTGACCAGATGGAAAAAACAAGAACTAAATGACTGTGAATGGAAAGTTAAAGAGCTTTTTAAGAATTATTTAACAAACAGTGAAGGAAACAATTTAGCCAGAAGCTTAAAGCTATTAGAAATAAGAAAACAATATTCAGAAAACAAGAGAAGGAAAGAGTTCATAGTGTTGACGAGGGAGAGACTATGGAGCATCGTGCTGGTCAGTGCACTTTTGTTGACACCAGATTTTACTTCAGTCTCTGCAGTTCCATAACTAATGGACTAACATTTGCTGATGGTGAGAGGCAGGTGAAGCAGTATTGCATGAATCCTGATTACCAAAGCATGCTGAAATACCATCCCAATGAAACACTGGCAAAGGGATGAAGTGTCTTAATCAGGAAATGGCATTGCACGTGTCCCTCTCGGGGATTAGCTGGGGAAGGAATGACATGTAACCCTTTCCCACCTCTGTAATGCATCAGTTTGAAGTAAATGCAAAGCAATCACCACTGATTAAAATGCACAGGCCACAGCAAGATAGAGGTTGGGGTTTGCTGACAGAGGTGTTGCAAAAGTCCCAGTAAAGTCACAAGCTTTTATCTCCCTTTCTCCTTACTGCAGTCTCTGCTTGCCCACCACCTCTCTGCTCCTCCTTCAGCTGTTTAAGGGAGCTAATAAGGCTAACAAAAGGCAGTACTCTACCTGCAAATTTTCCTCAAAACCCTATTTGCAATTCCTATCATCATGTTTAAAAGAAGTGAACGGGTTAGAGGCACACAGGAAGAATCAAGAGCTCCAATAAAACCTCATTTTCAGGAGGGATGACTTTGGCAACATCTTTGCTGAACAAAAAAACTCCCATGGGGGTGATGAGGGGAAGCAGACAGTTCAATGATGACAGTGACAGATAGGCAAGAGAAACAACTTAACCCAGAGCAGAGCTGTATCTGGGGCATCACTGTCTTTGTGTCCCTCTCAGAGGTTTCTAACACTGCAGGAATGAGTGGGAATGGAGCTGGCTAAACTAGCTCAATGTCTAAATGTCAGGGGTAGAATTAATTAATTTTTTTTTTTCATGGCTTGTTTATTCTCTTTACCAGAAAAATGTCAAAAATGTATTGATACTCTCTCCTGGTATCTCACAGTATGTGTGGTATGTTATGCATGTACTGTACAGTATAATGGTATGTTATGGTGGGATTTCTGACTGAAACAGCTATAAGACAAAGGAAGGAAGATGTGTGTGACTAAGTTCACCTCAACCTTTTAAAGATGCCACAATGAATGCTTAGCCCCTACCCACTCAGCTGATAGCGTGGTAAAGAAAGTCCACTCCGAGGGACAGAATAGCACACTCCACAGTGAGATAGAGAGAACTCTCAGGGCAAAAAGACCACCACCAGCAATGGAAAACCTCCCATCACATCCAAAAAGGGGCAGCGGCTGACCTTTGGAAACCTAACAACTCTGGTGTGAAATGTGGTGGCTGAGGAAATACTGACTTTGGCTTGCTGGGAAGGCTGCACTGCTGCCCCACGGGGCTGTGCTGAAAACCACAACACTGACATTAAAAAGCACCATTAAACACTTGGCTCTTCCCCAGTCACTCCACCCACTTACAGGTGCCACCCAGCCTGGCTTTGAGAAAAGCTTCCAGCACTATCGTGGAGAAAGGTCCTGATCCTGCCTGGCTTTGCCATGCCCAGTGCAGCTGGTGCTCAGCATTGTGTTCCTATAGGAAAACCGCCGTCTCTTGGCCTAAGGACTGTGACCACCAGGAAAAATGACTGCACACAGCAGTGAGGCATCAGCAACTGCTGAGGTGTGCCCTGGGGAACCTTATCCACTGCTCATCCCCTGCTCCCATGAAGCAGCATCCTTGCAAAACTCCCAGTGCAGCAGTGTTGGATGAGGCACAGTGTGATTTACCTCAGTGATGATGCTCCTCTTTTGGGATCTCTCCACAAAATCCTGGCTCTGCCTAAATGTCAATATTTTTCTTCGTGATTTCACAACATTTTCACTACTTCTTTCTCTGTTTTACACTGCCAAAAGTATTCTGACTTACATAAACTCCTTACTGACTCAGTGCCTGTGCTGACAGAAATCCTTAACACACACATCAGCCAGAGAGTGGCTACATGCAAGGAGCAAGAAAAAGCCACATGGAAGAGAAAACAATCACAGATTCATAGAATGTCTTGAGTTGGAAAGGGATCCACAAGGACCATCAGGTCCAACTCCTGAATTTTTAAAGGGCCTCCCCACTCGCCACTTCCAAGAATAACCTTTCAGCTCAGATTCATATCTATGCTGATAGTTTAGCAAAGGACTGTATAATGTTTTTCCACTTTAGGGTGACTTGAGCAACTAAGATCAATCAGGAATCAACAGATTCTTGATGTGTTAAATGTGAAAGACATTAGCATCTCTGATGATTAAGGGGGAGAGAGATAGTTCATTTGGTTCAGAGACGCTGATGCAGGAATTTATGAACTATTTAGATAAAATTCCTTGAATTTGATAAATAAATCTGGCTTAGTTATAAAATACTTGATTTCTGGGGTGGGCAGGGACATTAAACAGCAGTAGCTGGGGGACACAAAAATATTGCCTTTGTAACACTTTGATTTTCTCCCTCTCAAAGGCTTCCTTTGCTATTCCTCACTGTTTTACTAAATCACACCATGTTATCACAGTTATTCCTGGGGCAAATTTCTTGGTGGAAAACAGGCAACCACACACAAGAAGACAACCCAACACCAGGTATAAGCTGTATTACTTGACTGCAGCAATGAGAGCAACAGCACTGTTCTCCAAGTGCAGGCCAAACCTTTAAATTATAGGTTAAAAATACCAGCAAGAGCTGAGATCCCACCTGTGAGTGTGTCCCCATTCCTGCTTGGTGTGCCAGAGGGCCAAGAAGATTCCCAAGGGGAAGGGCACGCTGCAGAAGGGCAGGTCCCAGAAGGACAAGGTATATCCTTACATTTTGTCAACAAACCATCAATAATCACTCAACAAACTCCAAATCTGCTGAGCAGAAGTTTCATACAGGCCATGTTTCATGGATCTTATGGAAAAGAGAGTCAAAACTATTTCTGAAGGTACAGTGAATACCCACAGCTACTCCTCTGCCCAAGAGGTTTCCTTGTCCCACAGACAATATCAGGTTTTGTTCTTGGAAACTCATACCAGTTGCTACTTATTTCCTTTTTCCTTCCAGATATCTACAAACAGGTAAATTGGTTCTTCCACTGTTCTTCTGAGATGTGAAGTTAAACTCTCCCATATAATTCCCCAGTTTTTCCTTTTGCAGGGGTGACAGCGCTTTCCTAAGAAATAAGAGCGAAATCAAGGTGGGTGCCAGTAAGGGCTGCCAGTCCTTGGGCAAAGGTCCCCTCCCCGTGACTCCCACACACGGGTGCTCCCCGTGGGCCAGGGGCTGTGATTTGTGGTGGGGATGCTCTGTGCCCTGCTGAGTCCTGCTCGTTGGGGTACTGGCAGGCTGGGCAGCTGAGTGCTGGTACAACCATGACAGTGAAGGATTTAGCCTTGACTATGACCAGCATTCTTTTGTCAAGGTTTTGAAAACACTCCGCTCCCTGGTCTGGAAAAGCTCAGAAATGACAGCCTAAGGCAAAAGATATTGGATTGCTATAAAAAAAAAATCCCACAATCAACCAACCAAACACCAGCAAGTCATACTACCACCTGACTCTGGTTTCCTTCAGTCCTTGCTGGAATAACATTGCTGCACGTGCCACCAAGAGGCACTTCTTTAGAAAACTTAACAAGACAACCAGAGTACCAACAGGCTACGGAGCCCCAAAACCGTACCTGCCTGCCTGCTCACTAGAATGGCGTGATGACTGCAAAAGGTTAAGGCAAACCTCAAGAGGCTCCAGCTCTGTGGAAGAGGAACCAAAATCATTTTGATGAACACAGCAAATTCTAGCAAATGCCGGGTGTGTGCAGCATGTCTGTGATGTGTCAGGATTCCAAAGGTTTCCTCTCAGGACAAGCAGGGGCTCTGACAGCCACCAAGTGGCCTGCACTTGGATTTCAATATGCAGGGCAGGAGGACAAGCTGAAAGCAATTAAAACCACATGAGAGTCTGTGCAGGGGTGTTTGTGATGCCCCTGAATGAGCTGTCCTCTTTCCTGTTTCAGATACAACGCCAGGGATGTTACCTGAAATGCAGCTTTTGATCTTCTGTGCTACCAGTGCTGCTAACCCAGAGTGAGCAACACTTGCACTGGGAGAGTAGAGAAATGACAAGGCAATTTCAGAAATACATAAGCACAACCTTCACCCCCTTTCTTTTTTTTTCTTTTTAGAGTTTTAGAAACAAAACCAGTACAAAATCCAGAGTTGGGGAGGGAGGAGATGGAGATGGGCAAGAGCTTGCATCTGGTTCAAGGCATGTACACAAAATGTGAGAATTACAGGCCCACAAGGGTCCGGGACAGCTTAGCTCAGCATCCCAGCATATCTGCAGAAACTGAGCAGTGAGCAGCAAGCCTTTTCTGGAGGGAGCAGGTTGGGAGCACTCAGGGCAGAAGAGGTCAGGCTGTCTGTGTTCAACAGAGCTGCTCTGACACATGGCAATGCCTGCTGTGACACACGGCAGTGCCTGCTCTTCCAGGAAGGCAGCCATGGCCTGACGACTGTGCACTCTCGTTCTGTGGTTCCCCACTGAAACACTGACAGGTTCATCAGCAGGCTCTGCCAGACCCTGCAGTTGGCTGTCCCTGCAGACCCTCACTGGTGGCTTGTGCTACAGGTGGGACTGCAGGTAAGGGGCAGCCCTGGCCCCACGCCCTCCTCTGTGCCCGCCCCCTTCAGCTGCAGTGTCAAGGCACGGGGACTGCGAGTGATGGGGGTCTGGGGACACTGACCCTGAACCATCCCTACAGTAGGAACCTCCAAGCACAAAGAGACACTTGCTCAGGCATTGTTCTGCCCCCTCTGAGACTGTTTTGCCTTTCCTGTGGGACTGTGACAGCCGGGATGCAGCTTCCCAGCCACCCCTGCCATCCATCTGCGCTGCAGGTGGCCTCTTGCAGGAGACCTCTGCCCATGGGGGAAGGACCCAGACCTGGATTTGTTCCCCACCGGGAAGCTACTCCGAAGCCACATTTGAGGTTTCCTCATCTGCAGAGTCTCTACGGGCTCACACACACCACCAAGCCCCTTATGGATAGACACCAGAGATGCAAGTAGGGTGAATGTTTTTCCGGGGAACTAGACGTGACATTGCAGATCCATGGGAGAAAACAATCTTCTCCACATCCCTCTGGCCCCAGCAGGCCCTCACAGCACATCAAGGTATCCCTTCTCTCCTCTGCAAGGCTTGGGCAAGCCCGAGGCTCGTCACGGCCGGTGCTGAGCCCCGTGCGGTTGTGTGACCACCAGGTGCCAAAGCCCTGCCTCCAAACTCACACTCTGCATGCGACGGAACGGCTCTGAGACAGCACAAACCCTCCTCACCACGGCTGCAGTCATATTTCTGGTGGAGGAAGGAGGGTCAGGGCTGTTCCCAGCGCCTCCCTTCAGGCTGGGGCTCAGCTGGCACTCCAGCACACCCAGGCAAGAGGGGAATGAGAATTTCCATGCACTCAAAAGCCAGTGGAACATGTAAAAGCTGAACCTTCTTCACTAAGTTTCCATGACCCGTGGTGTGCTCTCCAGACAAACACCAGAGTGTAGTCCAGACTCAATCCACCGGCTGCCTGCACCTCAAGGTTATTTTTCAAGAGCAAGGATAGTGAGTGTGGGGCGTCCTCAGGACACGTTGCCCACCCAGCTGCTGGACTCCCCCCTTCATCTGGTTTGTGTTCATAGCAAATATCCTTGCCTAGATGGAAATACACATGAAAGAACATTACACCCTTGCTTCCTTTGCATGCAGGTTACATGCTTGTCAGGACATGTGCCCTGTGACAGGTTGAAAGAGCACATTTTGGGGAAGGGAAACTTTCTGACAGCTCATCCCTGGAAGGCAGACAGGTGACAAAACTCCCAACGGGCTCGATCTGGGAGAAGGCAGCGCCTGACCTCAGTCACGATACGGTAATTATAACAGAAAAAAAATCTGGCAAAAAGAGCAGTGGAAAGAGCAGTGCTGGACTGCCCCCAAAAGAGGACACAAAGCCTGTCCAAAATAAGCACAGAAGGTGGTCCGTGATGCAGACAACTGACATTTGGCAGCTCTGTGTGTCAGAAACAAATGTGACAAGGAGAGCAAGCATAGGGAAAGTGATGGTATCCTAAGGGACAGGCAATCCTCTTCCAGTAGGGAAGCCTGGATGGCCTGGGAATGCCCCTCTCAGTGCATTCCCTAGACTACAGGCTTCAGTGTGTGCAAAAAGGGATATTTCCTGAGCAGTTCTCCATTTTCTCCCTCCCAGGCTTTGTACAGCATCTCATGGCTTCAAGTTCACACACTAAGCGTGAAGAGAAAAGGGAAGCACATGTTTTCTCTCCAATTCCTTATGCCATCTACCTGTCCCACATCTCTTGCTATTCATTGCTTCTTTACAGAACAGAGATTTCAGGAGCATTATATGATGCTAAAAAGGGCCAGCCCTATAAACCCCCCATCTGAGGCTGAACAGAAGAGTGAGAGCTTTTGCTGACAAAAGGCTGAGTGAGGACAAGAACGGTCCACCCAACTTTTCACTGTTGTTGGAAAGATGACATATGAAGATGTCCACAGTTGAAGCTATGAAAGACATAAACATATCTCCTTTCAAAGGCCCTTACTCAAAACTGAACTGGGATGCAATAAATCAGCCCCCACATTCACACACACACATATTTAAAAAAAAGAAAAAAAGAAAAGAAAAAGAAAAAAAAAAGAAAAGAAAGAAAGAAAGGAAGGAAGGAATGGGAAATTTAGATTAGTCACAAAGAAGTTCCCCCGCCTGCTTCTCTGGGTGCATAAAGCAGGCTCCTGAAGGCACTGTCTTTACTTCATCTCTGCTCCTGGGACAGGAGCACACAGCTCATCCATCCCCTGCCCCTGCTGGGCTCCTGCTGTGCTCCTGGCTGCTTCTGCAGCAGTTGCTGGCAGTGAGGCTGAGATGGAAGTACAGACAGAAGTAGAGCCAAGAAATGAAGAGCAGACGGATTGCGAAAGGGAACGTGCTGAGGATGAATGGAAGAGCTGGCAAAGAGGACAGGTTAGGAACACGCTGCACCTCGTGTCCGCGGTTGCTCAGTGGATATTACTGCTTGCCTGCCTGATTTACCTTGGTATAGATTTTCTGCAGCCCTCAACGGTAAGAGCTCATGTTCAACCCATGGTCTTTGGCCTATAAAGATTTATATGGGCTTTATTTCTTCTTTTTTTTTTTTTTTTTAAGAAAAGGAAAAAGTTTTTAGGTTTATCCTTATTCAAACCCCAAGGTTTTAATCCTTTCCTCATGATAGCAAGTATTACTTTTTAATTTTTTTTTTTTTTACACTGCTTGTCCTCAAAACACCATCCAGTATCGCCCAGTGCAGCGCCTGGGGCCAAGCTGTCCAGAAGAGAGATTGTTCCAAGAATGCTTTTTACTCTGGCCCCTGGGGGAGGGAAGTCTGACTCCTTGCCCTACTTGCAGTGACTTGTGTGTATTTCCACTTAATTAAATGGGATCATCTGGGTGAATGAGAACCCAGACTGCCCATAAACAACTTTTAAAGTGAATTATGTGTGCTGGCAGATATGCAAGAAAGCAAGTTACCTTGTGCCAGCTGTAGCAAGACCCCCTGCAGCCTTTTGGTGCTGTCAACCTGCGCACATCGCAGGGTTGGGAGCAGTCACCCGTGTCTGCCTGTGCGTGCGTGTGAGAAAGACTGGTGTGGTCAGAGAGAGTAATAACACATAACACCACTGCAAACAGTATAAACAACAGAGATGCCTGAACCCCACGGTACTTCAGCAAAAAATTGCAGCAGATACGTTTCCCTCTTTCACGTGCTTGCAGGCTGGTGGATTGTCAACAACCTTTCACAGCTACCTCAGTGCCTCTTGTGTGCTACCGACTTCTCCTCCCACACCTTCTCCAGGAGCTGTGTGCCACTTGAAAGCTTGTTGTGCTTCATTTTACCCGAGTTCATTCTTTCCTCCCACTTAGACTTGACAGAGTAGCAAGCCAGGCATCTAACCACGCAAGGGAGGGATGGCCTCGTGCTCCGGGTCCTCTGCTGTCTAATGAAAACCCTTGTGCTCTGCACAAGTTGCACTGACCTGATCTCATGGGGGGTTATTAAACTGCAGAGTGATGACCCTGGTGACACTGAAACATAGCACTTATCGTTCAGTCCTCTTCTCCTTCCACTACTTTGGGAGACAAGAGTTTTTGGGAGAGTTAAGCCAGCAGAGAAGGGCAAGCTATCACACTGCTTAGGGTGCAGAAACCTCTCCTGGGTCACACTTTGGCTGTGAGGACTCATCTCTCAGTATCCGTCTCTCCTGTTAAAATGTTAACTCGAATCTCCCCCTTTTAGAGGAATAGGGCAGGGTCTGAAATTTCTGCCTATAAACCTTACACACCCGAGAGAGCAGCAGCTGAGGAGGGGACACAGGACAATCCTTCCTCAACAGAAAAAACTGAAGCAGGGTGCTTGAGGAGCAGTGACTGCAACAGAAGAAAAGTCCAGGTCCTGGGAGTCACCAGAGGACTTTTTCCAGTTTTAAATACTTGATAACTACAGGGTTAGGACCGGTTTCTATTATTCCAACAGATAACTGCAGTGTCTTGTTTGGGGTGCACCACACTGTGCAGGATCAGTCTTGCGGGATGTACGTGGGGGGATTCCATCGCAGTGTAATTACAGGGCTCAGTAGGATAACCGTGAACTGACCACATAACTGTCTGATGAACGGGCAGGAGTACTAATCTGACTTGACTCTTCGAGCAGTTTAGGGAGACAGACTTTATGGAAGCAGAGGCACTACAGCATGAGAGCAGCAGATTGAGAGTGCGGGTCCATGGGAGTGATCGAGTGGCTGTCCCTGTAATTGGGAAGAGTCCGCTTCTGCTCTCCAAGGCTGGAGAGTGCTACACTAACTTTATTTGCAAGGCAATAGCTGTGATTTTTCACAGAAAGATCGTATTTGATTCCTTTCCATGGTTCTCACAGCTCCTGAAAAGAATAACCCTGGACTGTTCTGTGAAAACACAGCATAAATAACGTGATGGCCCATGCTAAGGGAATTTAGCATCTGCAGCCCAGACTGTGCTTAACAAAGAGGGACAGTGATCTCCTTTCTGTCACAATGCCATCTGGAGAGCAAGGCTTAGCTGAGATTTCCAAATAAGCAAGTTAAAAAAAAGGGTGGTGATAGTCTGCTTTCATTCATCTACAATTCCCATATCTCCTGGAATCACCTCCTCTTGCCACAGCTCTCCTGTTGCAAGCGATGTAAGAATCCTAATCCTAATATCTCCTGGTGAGGAGAAGGTACAGCCCACTTCCAGAGAATAGTCACCTGCCATCTGTTTGACACAGGGAGATGGGCCCATGACCGCAGTGGTTCCCTCAATCAGCCCCCTGAGGTTTCCCGAACAAACCTATTCCTGAAACTTCTGCCGTGTGGCTCTGGACACAGTGCCCCAGGCAGGAGGAAGTCTCCTGCTTGGGGATCCAGAACAGGCAGGAACAAAGTTGAAAATCTGTGTGTAAATGATACAGGGAAGTTTGAAGCGGTCAATAGGAAGCACCTCTGTGCCCCCCAGCCCTCCTGGCACCCCTTCCTGCACACCATAAGAAGGCAGAACAGAAAAGAGAGGTGACCAACTTCGTTACTATCTCATGGATGTCCTTCCAGTACTACTGACCATCCTTTCCTCAGCACAGTTAACTAGTGGGTAATTGCAAAGTGCTTTGAGATCGTGCAGTAATTACAGAGACATGTAAAACAGGTAATGTGCGTTAGTGACAATGGGGCTGATATAACTGCTACAAGTTTGTCATCCAGCCTGTCTGTGTCTATACACCCTGTCCACCAGTGGCCAGATCCCACAGATTGCGGTGGATGCTGTTTGACCTCAGATGCTCAGTAATCCTGTGCTTTGCTATCGTCTTGTTGGGAAAATACCTGGAAATCTCAGCCGTCTAAGCCAGGAGTGAAATGTTTGTGCACTCAGGTGCCTAGAATAAGAGTAAACACAAGATTCAAGCTGCTGAGGCAATGGATAGGAATGATAATGGAGACAGTTCCACCTGAGTCTCTGCGTTTTAAAAGCTTGATTCGGCAGTCTTATCCAGACTTAACAGTGGAGAAAGCGCAGAGCATCAGCTGTGGCAGCACTAGAGGGTGCCAGAGCAGACTTTTCCCGGCACCGGCACCCACCTCACTCTCTGGCACAGACCACAGAGGGCAGCCCAGCTCCAGCCGCCTTCCCCTGCCGCTTGCCTTTACCCAGGCACAGCACCGAACCTGCAGACTTGCACGTCTGCGCTCACGCTCCGCTCTGTTCCAACACATTCCCTGTGCTCAGAGTGAAGGGGCTGCTCTGTCCCTGTAACACGTGAAGCCAAATACATGAAACTCACCCCAACCCACACCTCACCAGCCCGCTTTCTCCTCCAGAGAGCCTTTCTGAAGAGGTGGAGTAGAAAGCCTAATCTTTCACTCTTTACTCAGGCAAAATGCTAAATACCTCTGGTTGTGAAGAGACTGCAGATTCGGGTCTTGTGTGGTTAAGATGAGAGACAAATTTGAGATGCAGAGTTCAGATTTAAAAATCTGATCAGTAAGATGCACAGTTCTGTATCTACATTCTTACATTCATAAAATACAAATCACAGAATCATAGCATGGTTAGGCTAGAAGGGACCTTGAAGATCATCTTGTTCCAGTCCTCCTGCTGTGGGCAGGGACACCTTCAGCTAGATCAGGTTGCTCAAAGTCAAAGCGCCATCCAACCTGGCCTTGAACACTTCCAGGGATGGAGCAGCCACAGCTTTTCTGGGCGATGTGTGCCAGTGTCTCATCACCTCACAGTAAAGAATTTCTTCCTCATATCTTACCACACCTGCCCTCTGTCAGCTTAAAGCCATTCACCCCTATCCTATCACTCCAAGCCCTTGTCAAAAGTTCCTCTCCAGCTCTCTTGTAGCCCCTTTAGATACTGGAAGGTGCTTTAAGGACTCCTTGGAGCCTTCTGTTCTCCAGACTGAACAGCCCCAGAACCTCTCAGTCTGTCTTCTTAGAAAAGGTGCTCCAATCCATTTTAAACAGATCTTAACGCACTTAAGAGCCTGTGAGAGACACACATCCAGTGACAGCTCAATCCAAAGTGCAAGGAACCATAAAGCCAGACCCACCTCTTGGTGCCCTGCAGGAGGGTGAGACCTGCCTGCTTGCCAGGTGCCCCTGGCTGTAAGTCAGACTCGAGGCTCTGCACAACAAGGTCCTTCCTTACTGTTTGGTTTGACTCGATTACAGTCACCAGCATGGTTTTCTAAACAGAAACAACACTGCCTGGAGGGCTCAGCCCCAGGCTGGAAGTCGCACTGGCTGGGAACCCCACTAAAATCGTATTTTGTAGTAACGATATAAAAGCAAGTACAGAGCATAGCTGGCTAACAGCAGCTGTGCCGGCTGAGGCTGCCTGCTGTGCTTTTGGAGGTGAAGCCCTAATCCTGGTTGGGAAAACAAAAGTGATAGTGGCAGCAGCGGGGTGTCCACCAGGTGCCTTAACAAGGATTTCTCTTTTTCTTCCAGCCTCAGAGCAACGAAGTGCCGTGGACACACATCCGGTACACAGGTGGGTGGTGTTGGGGCAGGGGGCACCCTGAGAGGGTCCCTGGACCCTCGATCCCTGATTCCCCCAGTGCAGCACCCACCACTGCACCACATTCCCCCAGCACAGATGAAGAGCTCCTGGCTCCCCACTCTACTGTGCACCAACCCGTGGTCCCCAAGAACCACTGTGGCATCCAGTGGCCCCTAAAACGCCTAAATAGCCGTTATGTGCTTCGTGGCACAGTGACGGCTATTTCTGCTGGTGGAGGACGGTGCCAGGAGAGCTGCTGTGGGAGAAAGTCTGCCCCAGTGGTGCACGGGGCCGAAATGAAAGGAAAGGGTTTTCCCAGAGCGGAACAAAGAAACCTGAAAATCTGCATGGATTTCTGCAACCCTTACCTATCTCCTGAAACAAGCTTTCTCTCCGCGAATGAACAAGAAATGCGTTTTTGAGAATTTACTGAGTACACGTGGCACACTCTTGGGGTATTTCTGTAACAAGTCAGTGGTTTCCTGATGTATCAAAAATGTAAATTATTCCCTGGGGAGGAGTGAGTGAGTGAACACACCATATCAGAAGTAGCACTGCCCTGCATGTTGGCCACGTTGGACGTTTGTCCCATGACATACCTCAGCGATAAAAACAACTACTCAAAGTTTTAAATCATACTAAAACTATTGTTGATCGTTTTACTTTCTGTTAACGGTGTGAGGCAGCACTGAGTCCAACCTAATCAAAATTCATGTGCTTTAGAGGAAAAGCTTAAGAGCCTGCCTGGAGACCTTCTGAGTCCCCTGGTCCTGGGGGGTTCAGCTGGTGTGCTGAAAAATGAGGAGCACAGCAGGGAAACATGACCAGCATAGCCCTGGGAACTGTTACTGTTCATTCCAAGAGAAAACTTTCATGCCAAGTTCCAGTATAATTTCTCCTGATTCTTCTCTGTATTAATTAGATTCTTCTGTTTCTGTCTGTACACTGCTTTTTTATGCTGTCTTCTGTTATAAAAACCCAGAACCAAACCCCAAGGGGTTATGTTATCAGTGTCTCCACAGAAAGCACTTTTTATCTTCTTTCCAACTCTGAACACTTTTCCTCATCTTGTTTACTTTCTTCATTTTCCTACCTTTTTTAGGAATCTGTGCTTCCTAAACTCACAGAAATACATTACTTAATACATTTTTCTCTGTTTTAAGTAAGACATAGAGTAAGTAAAAGGTGCATAAATAGAAATTTGGAGGAATAATTCATATAAACTGGAGCCGAGTCCAAAAAGCACAGCTTAATCAAGAGAGCCTGTAAATTTCCCCAGAAGATGATGTCTGTCTAGAGCAGATGTTATTCTAGCTCTGGTCTGCCCTATTCTCTAGTTCACTCTCTCCTTTCCCATATTTTTTCACCTTTCCTGCAGTTAGTTGGTATAAAACAACCCCATTTCCCAGAAGACATTTGTAATCATGGGATCATCTTTTCTCTCTTCCATTCCAGGTGAAAGCATCAAAGGAGTAGCCGTCAATCTCACTGCTGAAGCAGGCACTATTCAGATCAGAAATGGTTCCATCATGATCCCCTGTGATGGCCTCTACCTGGTGTCCCTGAAGAGTTCCATCTACCTGAAAGAGAACTTGCTGAAGCTGACCCTGAATACTACACAAAAATCGACCAGCTGGGTACAGACTGTCCAGAGGAGTGACAGTGGCAACACAGTAAACCTCATCACAGTGCTCTTCTTGTTCCGTGATGACAACGTCACCCTGTACACCGACTCCGACGCCGAGATCAGGGATCTATCGTTCAGCCTGGTGTTACTGAGCCCCCCTGAAGAATCTCTCTGTATGAGCTGACATGTGCAAGGCAACATGTAAAGGAAGTACAGCCTTGCCTACCAAACCATTTGCCTGTGAGATGTCTGTTCTCACCGGCTGTACTTGTACAGGCAGACTGCTCTAGCCTTCCTCCTTGGGGCTGTGGAAAGCCCCGGCTACAGGGCAGATAAACCACAGTGCAAACGGGCTTTATATAGTGTGTGCCATGTTCATGTCTTTGGAGCTCCGTGCAGCTGATTTGCTACCTGGGATGGATCTTTCCAGCTCTGGGGAAAGGGATGTGCAGAGCCCTTGGGGAGAACAGGAATTAAAGCCAAAGAAAGTCACACAAGCTTAGCTCATATTCAGAGAAACCCTGCGTTTCTCCATTTACTGAACAGTACCTGTATATAGGACAAATGTGCTGTATGCTTGCTCAAATAAAAGTCTCATAAGTCAGGAAAATACCTCAGGTGGCTAGAAGCCATTTGGAGTAGGAGAAGAACAGATCTGGTCAACAGCCCTTCGCCTGGCCAGATGGGACACAGGGAAGAGGCAGCAAGGACTTCCCCTGCAGTCCAGAGAAATGCTCTCTGACAGGTAGACGCCATGAAAGAAGGTGATATTTTGAAAGGAGCTGACACGACTGCACTGGACAGCAGAAGCACAGGCTCTGCAGTGACTATGGGGTTTTGGGGAGCAGGTTTTAAAAGCCAGAGGCCCACTGGCTGAGCCAGCTATCTGCAGACTACTGAAGCCTCTGGTAGGACATTTACCTCTTGACACCTCAAAAGAAAATCTTCAAGCACACACTCACAGACTGGTTTTGATGATTCAGGCACATATAAATTTGGGAAAACATGAAGACTCTGGATTCGGTGGGTTCTCTCTAACGGACCAAGTGGAACCTGCAGGTCCGGAGGACTCAGATGGTTCATGTGAGCCTTGCAGCAGACCTTGTCATGCAGGTGTGCACCAGAGATTCATAGGCACGACCTCCACAGTGCACCTCTGCACCCCTGCGCACCCTGCCTGGCTCATGCTGAAGCCACACTGCTCTCAGTGGTTCTGGGCTGCACATCCCTGTTCTCATTACAGCCTGGGGCTGCTGAGGACAAGTCCTGCCCTGCCCACACTGCAGGCAGCACATGACCTGAGCACAGCCAGAGACTGTTGAAGTGAGGTGGATACCGAGGGCAAGTAGACTGTATGCCTCCCAACGAACTCCGTCAACATTTCAGCATGTCACTGCTGGCTATACACTCCAAAGCCTCTTGTTAAAAGTATTTATGTATTTATATGATAGGCATAGAAATTTATAGGAATCAGATTTCTTAAAAACACTGGGAAGGGTTCAGACCAGGATGTCAGCACTAAGCTCCTTTTTGCAGATGCTCCCAATAACCTGGAGTGTTCCAGGCACCAGCCCAGAGTGACCCGCTCCTGGGTGAGCACTCCTGCAGGCTCGAGTGCCGCAGGCAGGCAGCTAAGGAACTCTTCCAGGCCTTGGAGAGCTTTTCCATATGCTTTATGCTGTGAGCTTCCCCACCTGGGCCAGGCACCCAGGGGAAACCTCTGTGGCTGAAGCAGTTATTCATGCAGTGCCAAGAAGCAGCCTTTCTCCTCTCAGTGAGAAGCTGTGGGCTGCCTTGCACCCATGGGATGCTCCTCCCTGACTCTAAGGGACATTTTGGGCTTTTACCTCTGGCCACGCTGAGCACCACTGGAACCAAAGACAGCTGCATTCTGCCCCCAAGCTGGGGATTGTCACGCCTCCCAGCTAAAGTGAGAATATGTTTCCCTTCCTAAAAAACAATAAAACTTTCTTTTGTAACATTTGGGCTTCTTAGTGTCTCTTGGAGATGGGGGCTGGGGGACGAGGGAGGTGGAGGTGACTGGTGAATTATACACCCAGTGTTTGAAAAGACATTTCTACTGGTATGAAAACTATATGAAATTTTCACATACTTCCTTTTTTTTTTAACCCTTCAGCTTTCATTTCAGGTCTCCATAGGAGTAGCCAGGGCTGGTGTTTCTCATCGTGAGCTAATGCAGACAGGGCAGGCTGTGTCAGTGGTGTGGACAGGAGTGCACAGGGCAGAACGAAAGATTTAGCCTAGACAACACAAAGACATTTGTTCCTCAGAAGGCTGCACCCTTTCTTCCTTTTCAAAGCGTGACAGGGCATTTCACACACCGATTCCACTGCACTTCCAGGCTGAACTAGACTGACCTACAAATATACAAGCACCTGTCCTGAAATAAAGGTTGAAACAATTCAGTTCCCGAGATTAATTACTTGAGGGACTGACAGTCCTCATGAGTAACTTCCCATACTGTCAGCTTCTGTTTGTATCTGGAGATTCCTTTCTCCCTGAGATTCAAATTCTCTTTGATAGAGAAAACATTAATTTTTGTTACTGGGGCTGTTAAGGCCTTGTAGGAGTTCATAGATAGTGCTGGAGTCAAATCTTACAGCTCTGATCAACCAGGTCAGTGCTCTGAGAGTTTAGGTCACCCCTTGAAGCTGGAAGTGCTGAAGTGCAAGGCTGGACTAGGCAGTTTCCAGAAACAATCCCTAACTCCAGAGAGACAAGGCATTCCACTTCCTTCCTGAGCTCACTGTCACTGAAATGGGACCTTGTGGGCTGTCCTTGACCCATTTCACAGGACACAGTCATCAGCCACGGACTACTGACCCTCTGTTAAAGCAATCTTGCCCACTGCTGTGTCTTGTGTTCAACACAAGCTACTGCACAAACTACAGAGGTGGCCACCGTGTACTCCTTCTCTTCTCTCTCCTCTTTCCTGCTCTCCCCACTCACATAAAACAAAAGTCAGGGTGACAAAGCTGATGTAAGAGCCATGGCCATCGCTGGGGAAGGAGCTGACCTTACTCCTCCCATCAGAGCTCTTGCTCTCCGGTCGAGAAGAAATTACTGAAGGTGACACAGAGCAGATGGAGGCCGCTTCTTTTTACAGGAAGCGATGGGAAGCACTTAATTCACAGTCCATTTGGCATCCATGCAAAAGTCACCTAATTTCTACCACAAATGGTTATCAGCAGCGATGGATAATGAGCCTGTGGTTTTCAGACACCACGTACATTTCGTCATCCAGTGTGAGTCACAGCTATTGCCTTTCAGCTTCTCTAGCGAGAGGAAAACAAGAAAGCTGGAGCGTGCTTGGCAAAGTGCAGTTGATTTCCACTGTTGTCCAGCTCAGACAACAGAAAGCCCAAGAATTCAGTTTTCTTATTCAGCTATCAAAACGGGAAAGTATGAACATAGAATCCAACAGTCTCTGGCAGTAACTAGCTGGGAAGGTTTGACTTATTAGATTTTTCCAGGCAACATCTGTAACTTCAGAGCTGTTCTCTGAGCTGATAGTTATTATTTTCTAAGGGATCCAAGCTGGCCCCAGGGATGTTTGTTTCCATCTATGTGGTAGTCCATCAAATTAAGCAAACTGAGCAACATTCACTGAGGACTGGGAGAAGGGGAGTTGGTGCCAGGCTAGAAACGGACAGTGGCAAGAGATCAGCAGAAGGATTTATCGTTGTTTGCAGAGCTTATTTGCTCAGCTTTCTAAGTGGATGAGGAAGGCTGTAAAGGGCTGGCAACCTGGGCAAGCAGAGCTGAGGCTGAAGGCACGTCTCCCCATGGAAGTGCCAAGCAGTGAGGCAACTTGCTGGCAGCTGCTCAGCTGCCCAACGCAGAACATACCCTGGTGTCACCCCACATGGTGACATGATTCCACCAGGAAGCAGGAGCCCAAGGACCGGAAAACCCACAGGCCAGGGCAAGAGGGGTCAGTGGGGCTACCTGATGTGTCACAGGGGGACAAAGACATTGGGCACAGAGCCCAGGCAAGCATAGGGAGGGAGAGCTCAGGAGAGATGCAATGCTGGTAGGAGGTCTGTGGACTGACTGTGCTTAGGACTTTGGGACCACAGTGTAGGACAGTTGGACGGTAGGACTAAGGGAGTGTTCCTCCTGCGAGCCCACTCTCAGTGAACCAAACCTCTGCAAACACCTAATCACAGCCACTGCCTCCTCAAAGCCACTTCCTCCTCTTAATGTAAAGCCTTGCACAATTACCTTCTAAATATGACAGCTGCTCTGTAATATTGCTCACCTTTTGCCAACACAAGGTTGCCCCAAGGGGATTACAAGCCCCAGCTGCTCACAAGCACAAAGGCTCTCCCTTTCCTGGGCCTGCATTTTCTCCCGCCTCTGCAGTTTGTGGGGGTTGGTTGTGCCGTTCTGTGGTGGCCAGCCAAGGCACAGGGTGCGGAGCTGGGCCTCTGGCCAAGGTGCTTGGATGGTCCACCAGTGCTCAGAGAGTAGATAGGACAAGGTTTGGGGCAAGACAAAACTCGATGTGGGCACAGATGTACTTTCCTAATAGTTGCTTTCATTGTTTGCTTTAGGGCAAAATTCACACCTATTTACTGGCAATCCAGAGACCTGTTTCATTTATTTATGAAGACGGTACTGAACATATTGCAAGGACAAACTTTTAATCCAGCATAGGATCTGATTCATAAAGTATACAGCAGCCTTATCATTTCATCACCAAATACGTGCCTGAGATGATGTCGCTGGTGTTATCTCATGGAGTTCAGAGGACTCACTTTCCTTTATCTTATTTTGGTAATTTAAGGTTTCTATTACTGCCAGTGACTGCTTATTTGGCTCACTGTCACCAGCACAGAAAGTTAGCTTGCCAGTCACATACACAGTCACCTCTTGCCTGGCTTTGGAAAAATAACAGCAAAGAAATAGATGGAGAGAGATAACCTTCCACTGACCCTTCAGACTTTCATAGGTATCTATGCAGAGTTTGGACCAGACAAGCTGCAGCCATCAGCAGGAACTGTGCAGGAGGGGATGATCTGTGCAGGACACCAGTCACTGGTATCAAGAAGCACAGTACTCCAAGATTTGAGGTCAGTGCAACACTACTGCATAAAGAAAGCTGTGTCAGACCAGAGAAGATGCTGAATCAGTAATCAAAACCTGAGCATAGTAGAAAGAACTGGTGCTGAATAATTAACATCTGCTTAACAACGCTTCAGATTGTAAAAACAGCTGATCAAAAAAGCACAGAGAGGCAAAATCACCAAAAAAGAACTCTGCGGCCACAGTCAGGCGCAGAGGTGGGCAAAGCACAAGGCAGGACAGCTGCCTGAGGCTGAAAACATTCGCAAACAGCTCAAAGGAGACACCTCACCTGCAGGAACAGAGGCAAAGGGCACCGAGCAGGGAAGGGTCGGAGGGGTTTTCTAAGCAACTTATGAAGGTGGTTTTTTGCAGAGACAAGCGGCTCCTTCACATGAGTTGGGGTGCAAGCGCTTGACCTGCAGCTGAGCATTCCCCTCTGCAGCTGAGAGCAGCCTGCGTGCTGCCGGCTGGCACTATCAGAGGTCTCACTTAAGTACCTTTTTCTTGGGCCTAAGGCTGTACTATAATCCCACTCTGAGGGGAACATTTTCTGGCCTTATAACTCTGAAAGAGTAGCTTTGACAGTGTCAAGTCTATCGAGGAACCAGCACTAATCTGACCCCTGGGGCCCCAATGGCACATGAGAGCAGCATGGATTTTCTTCTTTGCCCCATTTCCCACCTTCTGTCCCAGGCTGAGCACAGTGACTCAGACCTCGAGGTCTGAAGCTTTGTTTTTCTCCTTCTCCTTCTGATCACGATCAGCAGCAGCATGAGTATGCTAAAATACTTCAAATGAAAGTACGTTCAGTATCGTTCTTGCAACACTTTTACACTTGCACTTTCTCCAAACCCAGGAAACTGCAATAACTAATTAAGACAGATTAAGTAGGGACTGTGGTTACAAATATTGTATCACAATTATTTGAGCACTTCTGGTGCTTAGGATCATCCACGTCAGCTCAGCTATTTCTGAGTCTGTTCTGCAATGCTTGCACATGCCGCAAACACACGCACAGAGGTGCCCTGCATATCACCTGTTCCTCAGAACCCCTGTAAATACCAACTTCAGCACATGGCAAGGCATATGAATTCAGGAACGTGGTGGGAAAATCAGCCTCAGGCCCAGACTCACAGTCTGTTTGAAATGAACCTGAATGGCTGCCGTGGTTTTCCACCGCTTGAAATACCAGACCAACCACTGGGGGGGTTGCACTCTGATGCTGTTCAAATGATGGAGAGTTTTGCTTGCTGCTCTGGTCACAGCCAGCCAAGTGATGAAAACAGCAGGAGGTAACACAGAAAGGCAGTGGGCAGAAGTCACCCTTGGCGTTAAGGCGGGTCCCCATCAAGCACATGGCTCAGGCAGCAGCCGTGACCAATCCATACACGCACTCCATACACTCTGCCCCTGGCTGGACTCGGGTCTCCAGCACTGATTAATCTGTGAACAGCAAAGCAGTGCTCGGGACAGGCACTCAGAGCTTTAAAGGCCCACACTGGCACCACTGCTCCTGACCAGCATGTTAGGGGAGAGCCATGGTGGTCCAAGGGGTACTTGTTTCATTTTGGGACACCTTTTGTCCCCTGCACACCAGGTCCACTCCTGGCCATCTTCACATGGCCTCAGCTGGAAACGACCCTCTCACTGAGCTTTGTGACAGAACAGATGTCCCCACAAAGTATGATGCTGCCTGACAAAGTGACCTCCTACACAACTCACTGCCTCGCTGCATATGCACAACTGGATATGTCCCTGCTTAGGGATCACTCATATCACATCAGTTGCTAATGTGGACCTGTTTCCGGTGCTTAACCAAAAAAGGCCTACAGGAAAATCCATTAAGGATGCCCCACCCATCAGAGCCTTTCAGCTGAGACTGGGATCTCTCTGGCTTGTTCTCCCTGTCCCATCACCTTTCATGGTGACACAAGCTCAGCAGGAAGGTTGCAGCTGGCTGTCATGCAGCAATCAGAGAGGCCTCACTGTGAGTGCAAGTCTTATCAGGCACCCACTAAACAGGCATTTTCTGAGAACAGGCACACTGAGTTATGTCAGGATGAGAAAATTAGCTGCCCAGGGAACTTCAGACTGCATAGAGAGACTTCTAATTACAATACATCCCAATAAGCTTGGGTGGTCTTGGGGGAAAAAGACACATGGGATATCCCTACACTTAATGAGGTCTGGATTTCTCCTGATATGCTGGCAGGTGGTGTAGACATGATGTGTGGGAAACATCTGAATCTTTGTAAACCAAGTAACAGCTATGTGGATGTGGGAGCTCCCAAGGGATTGCATCACAGCCCTGCAAGGCTGCCCTGCCATCACAAGATCTTTCTTGCATCTGTTTCCTGGGATGCCCTGAAGCCAGACCATTCGCAAACAGAAAAATACGCCTCCTTTCTGGTTTCACTCACCACCTGCTCCTCCCCTCCCTGCCCTCAACTTGGAAGAGCACTGCACCACATTAGATCATCCCGCCAGGTGCTGGGTGGCCAGATGAGATCTGTCATCAACCTGCCCACTTCTGTGAGCTCATAAATGACATCTCCCTTCGCCAAGAGAAGCAGGAAAGAAAGTTTCAGTTCTTTTACCAGGGGCCACTGGGAGGAGAGACTTCCTAATGAGGTTGATAATTAAACAGGGGCGCAACAGGTGCCAACTGGCAATGCCAGCTGGATTATCAGTTCCTGGGCTGGGCAGAAAACCTCACCATGGCTATAAAACTGACTGAAATCTTGATTTTTCTTCTGGCTGAACCTCAATCAGCTTTTCTGTTCCGACAGTAAATAGACAAGGCAGATAAGTAAATAGAGAGGCTCAGCTTTCACTTTCAAGCCTCCATGCACCAGTGGGGCATGAAACTCCATCAGGGGCTGTTCTTGGGGAATTGCCCTGTTTTCCCAGCTCCCTACCAAAACAAACTTACTCCTGCCTGTGTCATGGTAGGGGTGCGAGAAGCCAAGCACAGTCTGCTGTGACTGCTGTCAGAGAGGACAAGGGTGATTAACTTAAGAGTTTGACTGATTGTCCATTTGGCGCTTCCAACACATACCATTTATACTCTTCTCTCCCACCAACAAAACTCTGCAAGTTAAACCTACCAAATAAAAGCCTGAGGAAAACTGCAGTGTACCTTTCCTGGGGCTGAACTGCAGGACAAATCTGTTCTGCTGCTTGCACAGCCGTGCTGGAGCTTGGCAATACTAACACCCCCAAAATGTCAGCCATCACACGGCCATGGACACAGCAGCTCGCAGCACACCCAGAAAATGTATAATTCAAATGTTTAAACCCCTGCTGGAGTCCTGACTGAGCTGCAGAGCTGAGGAGCAGTTCAGGTGGGATTACAAGGATGATTACAGGAACCTGTCAAGAGAAGAAACGGAGGAGGTGATGGAGAGAGGGGCCTGAAACTCTGCAAGAGAGACATTATCCTGATAGCAGGGAGAAGATCAGTGTGCTGGTCCCTGAGCAGGGGTTTGAGCACACAGAATGCAGCATTATGCCTTTGAAAGATCCACTCCCAGGTTAGATTTAAGGAAAAGGTTGGTGACTGTCCTTAATCTGAGCAAACATGGATTTGGATGAAAATTCTGTAATTTTTGCCAAACCCACCAAAGTCCTTTGAAAGCAATTGGGTAGTTGAATAAAGTCAGTTGAAAGGTTGGACTGAGTCACATTAACATAATTTGGATTCAAATGAGAGGAGATACATTCCCATAGGCAGTAAATTTCTGTTGATTCTTTTCAACACCCTCCACTGGGATATCCTCAGCAGTGGCACAGGGCTTTGGTTACTCCTTTCTCCGCCAGATCCCTCCCTCTGTCTGGGATCAAGAATAGTCAGAAGAGAAAGGTGCACCCTGAGTTGCATCACTGCAGGAAAACCAGACAGTGCCCTACAGCTGCAGGACCCTACATGGAGCCACAGAGCCACAGGAATCAGGAGGGTGAGATGGGATTGATGCTCCTCACGAAGAGAGCTCAGTTAGAAGTCAGCATCCTATTAAATGAACAGATAGCGGGTTTAAATGGAGAACAAGGACTTCTGGTTTTTTTTTCACGCAATAGGCAAATAACCTGTGGAAGTCATTGCCATGAGAGGAAGCTAAAAGGTTGGACAGGCTCAGAAAGCAGCAGACTCACACATGAAAAATCCCTCACAAACTACTGGGAAAAAAAAAAAGAAAGAAAATACACAGCCATCCCGGTATCTAAGGCAGGATACCACACTTGGGTAGGCCTCTGAGCCCACTCAGCTTGACCACTGTTATACAAGGTTGAATGGAAAAGTTAAATACTACAAAAAACAGGCAGCAAGAGCCGAGTACCCAAACCACATCACATCCAATCCAGGCTGCCTCCCCTGTATGCCTGCATGCCTGTGTGTGCAGGCTTGCTGTGACGTGCCAGGGCTGGTTGCCCTGCCAGAGGAAGAAATCCCCTCTTGCAAAGTGCATGTGATCAAGAGCAGGGAATTGTGCCAGGCAGCATTGGAGATGCTGATGACACAACCCCAGCTCCATCACAGGGCAACTGCTCTTCCTACGCATGGAGGAAATAAAACTGGCACTTGATGATGCAATGTGAAGAAGTCAGGAGGGGTAAACTTTTAAAATATCCCTGTGCAATACTATGAGAATACAATTAGCCTGGCCACCGTGGAGCAACACCATGGGGAGCAGGGATAGCCCAGGGCAGGGATGGGCAGCGCAGGGGCTGGGGGCTTCACCCCACAGCTGGGCTCTGCTCACTGGGAAGCACTGGGGAAGGCAGGACATGTCTCTCTCATGCCCTGCCTGGCTTATTCTGCACAGCACTCTGACATTGCTGAGCTAACGAGCAGCCCCAGCAAGGTTTTCAGAGCCAGGTCTCTTGGCAGGCTGGCCCAGAACAGACAAATGGGTCCCATCTCTGTAACAGCAACAGCAGGGCAATAGTTTCATTTTACCAGTGAAGGCAGAAGCAGAGAGAGGTAGGCTGCCAGACACTGATGCAATGGGAGATGATACTGAGCTGTAAGTCTTTCCGAAGGATAAAATGGAGGAAAATTTTAGTGTCGTGATGCAAGCCTCACAGGCCTGGGTGGGAGAAGAAGCATGCCAAGGTTTCACAGCTTTCAAGGAGATATCTTCTTTCCCATCCCAGTATTCTGGGATATGTGCCAGAGGAGAAGGGATGACTAAACAAACAGCACTTCACTTTTCTAAAGCAATTTGTAAGACAAGTAAAGAAGCTGAATGAGGTAACAACTGCTCTTTTTCCTCCACTCCTCTGTCTTGACTTTGTGCCACAACATGCTCTGGGTATGCCAATCTGTCCAGGGACTATCCCACATGCTCCACAGCATGACCAAGAGCTTGGCAATTTCACACAAAACCTGAATCCCATCCTTCTGTACACAACTTGCCACGTTAGAAAAGACTTTGCTACATACCTGCCCCATGCCAGAAGCATCTGGAATTTGCACAGAGGAGCCACGTTCTACTGTTACACAGACAGTATGTGAAACAAATGACAAAAAGCAAAACAAAACAACCAACTAATTAACCAAAACCACCACTACCAAGAGAAAGAGGACTAAAGTAAATTCATCTAAACCAATAACCTGACCACTCTGCTAACAGAAATCCCCAGAGCTCCAGTAATGCACATGGACCAAGCTGATACTGTAGAACAGAATCATAAAGGCTTAGGTTGGAAGAGACCTTTAAAGGCCATCTAGTCCAACCCCTCCACAATGAGAGGGGGCATTTTTAATTAAAGCAGGTTGCTCAAAGCCCCACTCAGCCTGACCTTCAGTGTTACCAGGTATGGGGCATCCACCACCTCTCTGGGCAACCTGTTCCAGTGTTTCACCACTCTCGTTGTAAAACATTTCTGTCATGTAGCTAGCCTGAACTGACCTTCTTTTAATTTTAAACTGAGAGGGCAGTGATTTTAAACTGTTACCCCTTGTCCTGTCACTACAGGCACTACTAAAATGTCTGCCCTCACTTTTCTTACAAACCCCCTTAAAAGTACTGAAAAAGTGCAATGAGGTCTCCCTGGAGCCTCCTGCTCTCCAGGCTGAAGAACCCCAACTCTCTCAGTTTTTACTCATTGATCCTTCATCCATCTGATCATGTTTTTACCCCTCTTCTGGACTCGCTTCAACAAATCCATGTCCTTCCTGAACTGAAGACCCCAGAGCTGGACGCTGCACTCCAGGTGGGGTCTCAGCAGAATGGAGTAAAGGGGCAGAATCCACTCCCTCAACCCATGGAAGAGAGAACATACTCCACATTTTTGAGGAAAGTGAAGCCTTAACACAGAAGGCTTCTTTGGAGTCTTTGAGAGCAGTTTAGACAAATTCCTTTTAGGCATGACACAAGTACTGGTTGGTCCTCCTGCCATGGGATGGGACAAGGCGAGCAGACAGAGGACCTCCCTGGGGCACACAATGCTTTCAGCTGAAGCAGAGAACAAGCATCAGGTTTCTGTGACAACTTTACTGAGATTTGAAAAAGTTATTCACCCATCTATAGATTTTCTGAGACTGATGTAGAATCGCTGTGATTTTCTCCCTGAACCAAGACTACTGGTATTCTCTCACTGAAGAGAGTACAAACATGAGAACAACCACTTCTCTATTTGGCCTTGTAGAAGACCATAACTAGAAATTTTTAGACATTCTGTCCTATTCACACTGTTTCCATTTAAGCTCACATCTCATGCTATAGTTCCCCTGCTTCTGTAGCAAGAGGAAGCGATTTGCACTGCTTTTTTCCAAACCAAGTGACAACAGTTGAGGAATCAGGAAGGGACTCTTCAAAGTTTTGGACTATGCAAATCGTTATTTTCTGTCATGGGTTTGCAGAAGTCCCCCTCCTTGGGGATTGAAAATAGTTTGTCCGGATGAATTTCCGGACAAAAGCCAATCAGGAGTTCAGGTGA